>VANL01000409.1:0-35746 GCA_006352455.1 Brachionus sp. 'Tiscar' | reverse complement strand
CCAAGAAAAATAATAAACACTAAGTAATATTGGTGCTTTATTCAGAAATTTTATCAATATAAAATTAACATGCCAAAAAAAACGTTAATAGAATGCAGAGGCGCAATGACATACCGTGTTTAAGAAGGCTTGCATTAAAACCCGATTTGCCAATTTGGGCGCATGCGCCTTCATATACCTCGCCCATGTTAAAAAAAATATTTAGAAGTCCATTGAACTCGAATTGGAAATTCGGTTAATAGCGGGCGTTAGTAATAGGAAAAAAATATTTTTTAATTTTTTGAGTATAAGTGCAGCATTAAAAGATGAAAAAAAAATTTTTTTTTAATATTACAAAATTATTTTTTATGTCTTTTCTAGTTATAGATGCTGCTGTCTAGTTCGAGTCTTAGACTAAAATCATGCGAATTTTACATCAAAATTTTTTTTTTCATATCACACTACATCGCTTTTTCTTTGTTTGAATTAAGCTTTTAGCTTGTTGTTGAAAGCTCTTGGTTTTGTTGAGAAAGCCAAATATTTTCTCTATAAATTTTAATGAAACACAGTTTATCATTTCATTCAATTTTTTCTAAATTCTATCAAAAAAAAGCTTTTTTAAGTCTTCTTTCAATAATGGAAACCGATATTCAAGATAGCTCTCAAAGGACTACACAAAATGACCAAATGGAAATTCAGTCTAGCGGACCAAAAACTCGTGCCAGATTCAATCTTGATTTCAAAGTAAAGGTAATTAGCTACTACCAAGCTGGCCAAAGTATATATAAATGTTCTAATCATTTTGCAATTGATCGTCGAATTGTAAGCCGTTGGATAAGGTCTCAAACTTGTATCAAGAATATGAAATTGAAGCGATCTGTGTTTCGTTGTAATTCCCAAAAAGATCTCGCTTGCTATCCGTTGATGGAGAGTCAATTGATTGCTTGGATTAAAGAATAAAGGAGCACTGGGGCTTGTATAAGTGGTTTTAGTATAAAACAAAAAGCGATTGAATTGTATAGTAGAATCTATTCGAATGTTGACGAGTCAAATGTTCAATTCAAAGCTAGTAACGGGTGGTTGGTGAATTTTGCAAACGCAAAAATTTAGTTTTGCGACGAATCACGACAAGTGGTCGTGAATTACCTAAGAATACAAACACCACGGTCCCATCTTTGTTATGAACAATGATGGGACCGTTCGGAAACGTTTAGGTCGAAAGCCAGGGTCAAAAAATAAACAAAAAATTTAAATATGTATATAAACATTGTAAAAATTTATTTCTTAAAGCAGCCTCTGTACCCAAAATTTGACTTTTTAAATTTTTTTTTATAATTAAAAACATTTTTTTTTTACACTTGAGAAGCTGCACTTCTACCTAAAATTTTAAATAATATAAATTTAGTACTTTTTTTTTTTCATATAAAACTTGTGAATTTAAACAAGATTTTTAATTGTAAACGCATTGTTAATATTTGGTTTTTTTATTACAAACGCCCGCTATTAACCGAATTTCCAATTCTAGTGCGTCGCACTTTTAAACTTTTTTTTTTAACATGGAGAGGTCTATGTAGGCGCATGCGCCCAAATTGGCAAATCAGGTTTTAATGCACGCCTTCTTAAACACGGAAATACGGTATAATAGACATAAAGATAAATTTATGATTAAGATTAATCTTTTTCAGGTTTATTTTTTTTAAATTTAAAAAAATCAAAAAGAAAATTATTGAATTTTTTTTGCCATCATAAAATACACTTTAATTGCTTAGAAGATTGAGATTACAGCGTTAGAGTGTTGTTATTTCAAGATTTTTGGCTGTAAGTCGTGATCTATGAGGCCTATTAATGGGCATTGTGAATTTTGGAACAAAAAAACAAGAACAGAAATTTTAAATTGTGATGGTACTCAACGGTCGTATATTTGTTTGAACTCCAAACAGTGTTTGTTGTCTTATATTTTTTATTTGCAAGATTATTTCCGTTTTCAATTTGCTGATGATTATTAATTTTCTTTTCTCACTAATATCTAAATTCATAACCCATTCATTTTTAAAAAATGGATCTAAAAAAGATGCTATGAATATGGAATAATCTGAACCAATCTCATCCAATGTAGATGCATCTTCTTTGTTCAGAAAAATAGATTTGAATCGATTTTTTAAATTGATTTCTAATTCTTGCTTGAAAGTTCTTAGATTTTTATTTTTTGGTTACATATATATTCCAACTCAATCAAAGAGACCTAAGGTCAAAACCCATAAAGGGATGATTGAGCCCATTTATTAATAAAAAAGTGCACATAAAATTTATAATATTAATAAAAAATTAGATCTCTGAAATTGATATCAAAATTAGAAAAAATTTTACAAAATTTTATTATTGTTAAATTAATGTTATTGTTTATTCTTCGTTTAAATAGGATAAAATCTAAATGAAGATCATCAATAAGTAATTTATTGATGAACTTAGAATAAAAATAATCAAACGTTTTTTCTCCATAATCATTATACTTTCCTTTAGAAGGAACAAGATAGTCATTTGAATTTCTTAGATTATAACCAATATTTTTCGAGCGGTTGCTGATTAATACTTCTTTTAAGTCAACAGGCGATGTTTTTAAATTTACAATTTTATGTACAAAATGAGCAAGACGTTTGATAATTCTTTGCTGAAAGCAGTCGATGTTAAATTTATTCAACTCGATATTTAATAATCTTTGAACACAATAGTAATAAGAATTAGCTAATTTTTGAATTTATCTTTTTGTAAAATATATTGATAATGATAGACAATAGTCAAAGTACGGCATGATAAATGATTTGAAGAACTGGAGCTTGACTTTGTGCGATAAGTAAAATAATCTTCTTATAGCATAAAGTCGTTTATTAATTGAAGTTCTTAAGCTGATTACGTGTTGCAAAAAAGTTACTCCGAGAAGCTTAAATTTATCAAAAACTTCAACCATAATACTATTTATTTCAATATTACATGGAAAATTAAGTTTTGTTTTATTTGAGATAAACATAATTTTAGTCTTAGACCAATTAATATCTATACTATTGAATTTACACCAGGTAAATAATTTTGAATTGATTCAAGAAAAGAATGAATAAGTTCAGATAGGTTATTCCCTGTTTTAATTAGAGTTGTATCATCAGCAAATAATTTCACGATGAATTCTGAAAGGAATAAAACAAAATCATTTATGTAAATCAAAAATAGAAGTGGACCTAGGGCACTCCCCTGGGGGACACCTAATTTGAGTGTTCTTGAGTTAGAAGTGAACTCTTCAATCTTCACTACCTGGGATCTATTCGCAAAATAACTTTCTAGTAGTGTGATTGAGGTTCATAATCATTAAGGTCATCAATTAGCTGATGCAAACTAGGAACGACTAAACTTAATGACTTAAGTCCAAAGTTAAGTCCGAAACGGGACGTTAACTTAAACTAGGGTGCCACATAACTATCTGCAAAAAATGATAAAAAAAATTTAGTCCAAACTTGAAAATTAATTTTAATAACTTGGTACTTAATATGAGACCTTTAAAAAACTCTGAATAATATTTACCTTGTATCACATTTGAAACAAATTCGAATGGCTCAACTAAACTTACTATGTCTATCAAATACTAAATTTAAGAAATTTTTTTTTAATTTTTAAATAAAAACTAAACTTGTTCTATCTCACCAGCAAGTTTAATTTCAAATTCACAAGATTAAATCAGGCTTCATTAGATATTTCAAGTATCGAAGATATATTTCAAGTATCGAAGATAACCTAGCAAGAAAATTTTAAGCTGATGGGTAATCTACTTTAACTAGACAAAGTAGATCAACAAGAGCTGGACGTGGTAAGATCGATAAGTTGCAAGTTACCATTGGAAAGAAAACTTATTTTTAGATTTTTGGGGAAAATAAAGAGAAGGGGAATATGTTGGAGTTAGCTAAAATAGATTATTTTTAATATTTTACTAACTAACTTGTCTGATTTTATTTTAAAAAACTTTCTAATTTAAATTTAGGCGCGTTATGACTAAATTTGATATTTATGACTATTTTTTTTATTTGTTTTTTTATATTTATGGTTTGATTAAAATAAAGATTTATAAAACAAAAATTTGTGATTATTGCTTATTTATTGAGCATCGCTTAAAAACCAGAATCATTATCTAACATGTGCCTGTATTTTAATTTCTCTAAGAAGCCTTTAATTCATAAAGTATTATAAAAAACATGATAGAATATTACTGGAAAAAAAGGAAAAATTTTTGATACAAACAAAAAGTAAAATTAATCTAAAAAATATAAATTAAATTAAGTGTTTTTGTTCAAAAGCTGTAGACAATAAACGTAACTAGCATGGCCAGTCAAAGTATGAGTGCATTTGAGAGTATTGAGATCCCATATTTTAATTGTTGCATCCCAACTGCCACTGACAAGAGTGTTTTTATCAAAAAGCTGTAGACAATAAACGGAATAAGTATGGCCAGTCAAAGTGTGAATGCATTTGAGAGTATTAAGGTCCCATATTTTAATGGTTTTATCAATACTGCCACTCACAAGAGTGTTTTTGTTTAAAAGCTGTAGACATAAAACAGAATCAGTATGGCCAGTCAAAGTGTGAATGCATTTGAGAGTATTAAGGTCCCATATTCTAATGGTTTTATCATAACTACCACTCACAAGAGTGTTTTTGTCCAAAAGATGTAGACATAAAACGTAACTAGTTTGGCCAGCCAAAGTATGAGTGCATTTGAAAGTATTAAGGTCCCATATTTTAATGGTTTTATCAAAACCGCCACTCACAAAAGTGTTTTTGTCCAAAAGCTCTAGACAACAAACGGAATCAGTATGGCCAGTCAAAGTGCGAGTGCATTTGAGAGTATTTAGATCCCATATTTTAATAGTTTTATCAATACTGCCACTCACAAAAGTGTTTTTGTCCAAAGGCTGTAGACATAAAACGGAATCAGTATGGCCAGTCAAAGTATGAGTAGATATGTGAGTATTCAAGTCCCAAATTCTAATGGTTTCATCATAACTGCCACTCAAGAGACTGCTTTTGTCCAAAAGATTTAGAGAAATAACGGAATTTATATGGCCTGACAAAGTGTGATGGCATTTGAGAGTATTAAGGTCCCATATTTTAATGGTTGCATCACCACCGCCACTTGCAAGTAATTTTTTATTCTCGACTTGATCAAACTCTTAAAAAAAAAATGAATAAAAATTTTAAAGTGGAAATTTACTTTGATTTCTAATTGGCTTAGTGCTAAGAAATTTTAAGCCATAGTCCATTTAAAATCTAATTAAAGGTTTTTCTTACCATTTTTGAATTCCATTATTTTTTTTAATTGTTTTTGAACCAATTTATGTTATCTTTTATAGTTAACTCTTTTGATGCTTCAATAATTAATGTTATTTTTGTCATCGATTTTTGTTGCTATAGTCTCAGACTTTTTGTTAGTTAATGTTTAAACAATTTATTACTAAGGAAACATGTACACTAAAAAAAGTTAAAAAATTTATATATTATACAAAAATTTCTATTTTTTAATATCTGATTATATTAACGGGTGTTAAAAAAAGGCTGACGCGTTTTTTTAATTACAAGTTAAAAATAAAAAACAATACGGCAATATCAAAAATTTCCGAAATTTTATACATTAATACTTAAGGATCTCAATCATGTTCTCAATCCCCTGCATACCATCTCCAATCTGTGTTACAATAATTCTATGAAAAATCTTTGGTACTGCATTGAATAAGCTTCCTTGTAGCTAACGCTAGTAACGAAATAGCCCAAAATGAGTGCTAAAAGTAGTAATTTCTCTTTATTTCTCAGCTAGTGTGCATTGGTGGTATCCATCCTTTAAAAATTTTGCTCCGTTGATTCCATAATTTAATTCCATATTGTTTCATAAATTGCAATTGTGAGTATTGAGATTCCAAATTCTAATGGTATTATCATAACTCCCACTCACAAGTAAAATCTGTACACAATTAACCCAATGTGCATGACCAGTCAAAGTATGAGTGGATTTGTGAGTATTGAGGTCCCAAATTCTAATGGTTTTATCGCAATTTCCACCGGTGAAAGGGTTTTAACTAAAAGCTGTTGACAATTAACCCAAATTTTATGGCTAGTCAAAGTGTGCGTGCATTTGAGAGTATTTAACACTCAAAAGCCCGATATTTTTTATACCTCTAAGGACCGGCGGTGTCAAATCGACACTTTTTATAAAAACATGCAAAATACTAGACAAATTTTAGGCTTTTTCAAGTTAATAAGACTAAGTATGGTTAAAAAGATTAATATTTTATTCTCAATAAATTTTATGTCAATTGAAAAAATTTGTCTTATAAATATTTTTGCCTTTGTAAACACCTAAATTGTAAAATTATCATATATATTATTATGTATAATTATGATAAAAAACAGTAATTCAAAATTAGAGTGTAAAATTACAATCTTTTGCCTTTTCAAAACAAATCTTACAAATTGAAGTGACCACAGATTCTTCTAAGCAAGTGCTACAAGCGACTCTTTCGCATAAACTACAGGTAAGACTCAATTTGTGCTGATTACACTTCTTTATTTGATACTTTCTTCTATCATCAAACCTTGTCTTTTTGATAGAACCTGGAATTGATGCTGACTTATTGATGCTCTCTTCCCCCCAAAAAATCTGCATCATCATCATCTGAGCCTATAGATTGAGTGTCATCCGTATTTCTCAAGACTTCAAGGGCCTTTAGGGCAGCCTCTTTTTTAGACATTTAAAATATTTGACTATTTTAATTTCAAACTAATCAATTTATTTTATTTTAGCAGTTTTCAAATTTATTTAATTGTAAATGAAGTATCTCATGATTAGACCAATTAACTTTATGTTCTATCTAATTAGATTATTTTTTTATAAAGCAAAAAATAAAAAAAGGGAAAAGAAAAATTTTATTCCTACAAAATAAATAAAATCAAATGGAAAAAATAAATTTATATTAAATGCATGATGGCATACTCAAATTCAAATGATTCATTAATTTCATTTTTGGGAAGCATTTTTTTGAGAAAATTATTGTTGGCAAAATTTGAATGACGCATACTAATAAACTTCATTACCAATGGCTCTTCATAAATTCTATGCCACAATATTTTAATAATAAAATCATGATCAATTATTGAATTTTTTACACATTTATCAAACAATTCTTCAGACTCTTTCATATAAACAGTTTCATTTAGATTTTTTACATCATGAAACAAAACCTCAATTTCTTGATTTAAAATGGCATTTTTGTACAGCAAATTTTCACTTAATTTATCTATTCTCTCACGCACCAGAATATAGTGGTTGTTAAAAGTAGCCAAAAATATATTCTCACTACAAAAGCCTTTCAAGACTAAACTTTGGTCATCATTTGACGAGTTGGCACTTTTTTTTGAATTTTTTGAAATTGAAAAAGACTCTTTTTTTTTAAAAATTTTTTTTAATTATTATATTTCTTCTATAAAAATAAAAAACAAAATCTACTTTCATATTCAACTGATTTTAAGAAGCCGCTCTCAAGCAGTCTTTGTGAGTAGTTTATCAAATAGTCTTTGCTAATCAGCTTCGATTGCACCTGGTTGGGTGGATTTTTCTTCAAATATTTTATCAAATATTTTCCACTGAATTTTTTGCTCAATTTTCTGCCCATTTTGACCAAATGTATTCGGTCGAATTCAATTGTTTCTTTTGTTTGATAATTCTAGAAAATGTGTCAATTTTTTTAATTTATTTTCAAAATTAAAAAGATTACAAAATTAAAAAGCTTATAGTGCAAAAGTATCAGACTAGTTGTGTTCTGTGCATATAAGCTTAGAGTTATGACGATTTTTTTCTTTAAAAAAAATTTTTTTTCAACAATTTTATTTTTTTTCCCAAAAATTAAAATCTACCATTTTTGAGTCCAAAAATTTGTGATTGGGAATAAATTCCTTGAACTTAGCTGTAACAATCTAAACTAAATTAATTTAATTAAAATAAAATGTTAGTTTCGCTTGAATGTAAAAGAACACCTGGACAATTTTTAGATAATTGGCAGCTTCCTCTTGGGGTTTTTTGGCACTTTCATCTTCAAACTTGTTTATCAAATCAACAAAGGTCTAGTTAAAGGTAATTATTTAAAAAAGGGCCATTAAAATCGACACCACAAAACTTAAACAGAATACCCCAAAATTTTAATTTTCCCCCCAAATAATTATTAAATTTCTTGGAGGTTTCATACAACAAATAGACTTGCCAACAGCAATAAACACGTCTACAACTGCAAACATTAAAAAATAGGCTACATAAAAACAACCGAACAAACAAGCGAATGAAGCACAAGCTTTTAACACTGTTCCAAAAGGCATCGAGCCTAGTCAGTCTGATGTTGAAGAAGAGGAACCAGTTTCAAAAAGATCAAGATTGGAGGCAAAATTGTGTGATCAATGTGGCGCGCAAATGAAGAAAAAACGCTACTTGGCTTGTTTAAACATATGTGGAAAAAATTAAAAAATTTAGTGTCACTCAAGTAAAAAAAAATTTTTTTTCTTTTTTTTTATTTTTATTGTCATTTTAATCAAATTGGTATCAAATAAAAAAAATGTTTTTTTTTTTAATTTTTTGTGGTTATTATATTAAAATTGGTGGGAAAAACTTTAAAATTTGGAGTGTTTTATCAAAAATTTGTACTATTCGAACTAAATTTCTCTTTAAAATATAATTTCTTATAAAAACATCCGGATCAAAGAACGCAAGTAACATAAAACTGTTGTACACATCCCTAGTTAGAGTATGGAACTATCTTAAGTCTTATTCGAATTTTAAGTATAAGTATAAATAAAAACTTAAGTTCGTTCAAATTGTAAGTAAGTACTGATAAAATACTTAAGTACTTAATATGTAAGGTTCACTGAATGATGATTTATATTATTTAAAAGCAATTTCTTTATAAATATTTGTATCAAAAACACTCTTGGTAAACTAAAAGAGTTGAGTAAATTTTTTTTTTACTACCAAAATTTATTTTATTTATCAAATATTATACATATTTAAATTCAAGTTAAATCATAAGAAAATTTTATTTTTATTTTTTTTTAAACAATAAAATCAAATAATAAAAATTTAATAACGGCGTTATTTTAAATTTTGTTTCTTTACATATAGCTTATTGGATTCTTCCTAAGTCGATTTGATAGTAAATCTTCTCGAAAAATTGTAGAAAAAAGGAGAAAATTGAATATAAAAGAGAGTACAAAATTAATAATAATTAATGAAATTAATAAAGAAAAAATAAGACAAAATTAACATTTAAATTAAAAATTTTATTCAATTTATTAGAAAAAACTTAAATTTTGAGAACTTACAAGTACTTGCATAAGTATTGAAATATTAAGTGTAAGTCTAAGTACTTGGACTTTGATTTTCAAGTACTTAAGTACTAGAATTTTGGTAAGTACTTAAATAATTACTTAAGTAATTAAAATACTTAAGTAACCATACGATAAAATTTATTAAGACACACCTTGCTCGACTCAAATGTGTAATTGCTACCTAACTATTTCTTCTTTTTTCCATGAACAATCAAACACTAAAAAAATATGTATCATATAAATCTCTATTTTATTATATCTAATTTTAATTTTTATAAAAACAATTTTCTTCTTTTTATTTTTAATTCTTTTTAAAATAAAACTGTCATGTGATCTGAAATTCACCAGGCCATAAAAATTTCACTTGACTCATCAAGGTCAAGGTCAAGTAACAAGACCAAAATTAGAACTTGACAATGCTGTGAATTTTGAAAACAAATTGAATTGAAAAACTCTTCATTTTTTGAAAAATTTAAAATAAACAACAAATAAACTATACTGCACCTATTTTTATCATACTTAAAAAAAATATTTTTCTCTTATTTTTTAGGTATATAAAAATCAATAATCAATTTAAATCTTATTGATGTTTGAGTTTTTGTAAAAATTCCTATAAAAGAATTCTAATTTGACAACATTTGTTAAAAATCACATGATTTGAAGAGATTTTTTTAATAGAAATAAAGCAATAAAGTAAAAAAGTAAAACCATAGATTTGTTAAGAATTTTGTCTAGATTTTTTTTTAAAAAAAAAAAGTGGGGTCACAATTTATCCCTCGGAGGAGATACAATTTAAACCAGAAAAACACATTATTTTCCTTTTTTTAGCCAACAAAAACCGTCACACCTTTTTTTTTTTCTAAATTACATTAGCATGTAGAGAATTTAATGCTCTTTCAGAATATATATATACTTTTTTAGTATATTTAAGTTTGATCTTTGAGATTTTGAGTCCTAAAGAACAACAACTTTCTAAAGGATTTGAAATTTTTCGAACTCTGGGTGCAAAAAAATTATTTTTCTAGATCACCATTTTGTGAAAAGACTGATGGTATATAAATTTACAAGGAAACTAGTCGTTTGTTTATTAAAAGAATCAAGGCAAAATGGAAAATCAAACTAGTAAGAAATCGGTCTTTAGTGAACTAAACGAATTAAAGAAATCAAAGGATAGAAAACTTAGAAGACCTTGAAGGAAAAATAAATGATAAAATTAGAGAATTAGAGAATATAAGAAAGATGAAATTGTTGAGTCATTGAAGCCAAAATAAGACTAGAAAAATCTTACACTTTTTTAATTGTATTTAGAAAGACAAAATATTTTATTTTTATTTATTTTGTTTTTAGATCACCCTCATGGTGTAAACTGAATAAAATAATATTTACTTCATAGAAACAGTTCCATAAATTTTTAACAAATTTCAAGAATATTTTTGCATATAGTCTTTGTTTGAGCATGTTTAAATTGTCAGTTAAATAGTCTGTTAATTGTTTGACACGGCTGTTTAGTGACGATTGAGAATAGTGCTGATCTGATGAAATTAAAAAAATTGCTTGTTTACAAAACAAATTAAACTTGTTTGGTTAGAAAAAAATAAATTTCATTTTTAGTACAATATATTCGATATTTTACTTTATAGACTAGCAGGAGCATGAGACCATGGCATATTTTGTCAATCTTGTTTTTTAGAGTTTTGCTCGTCAGCTTAAGTGAGTATATTTCTAGTTTAAATTGCTGAAATACTGTCACAGTATTTCGATCACTCATTTTAATCAAATTGTTGTAATACATGGATGTCTGTTTGTTAAAACTTGAATAAATATATTCATGAAGCACATTCAGCTGATGCATATTATTCAAACGAACACACATCTTGGAAAAAAAAAATCATTACATTTAATGAATTTTATAATTTTTTTGGACATGTCCAAATGGGCCAAAATTGGCACTTATAAACAACGTGTATCAAAAAAAGACAGAGAATCAGCAAAAACTAGTTTGATCAGTAAAACTAGAAATGAAGAAAAACAAAGAAAAGATCTGGATTTTTTGGACAGATATTCAAGTTACTCTTACATTTAAGTTTAGTTTAGTCTTCAGACAGAAAGCGGCGCAACCTAACAACTAACTACTTCGGATTCCATTTAAATAAACTTTTAACTAAATTAAATTGTTTTATTTGTTTCTTGGCTTAAATCCAAACTTTTGAACAAAAGTGCCCGCTCTAGTATCCTTCCAAAAAAACTTGTCATGCTAATAGGTCTTTAGTTAGAAGGATCTTGTGTTTGATAAGAGTTCAAAATTTAGCTTGAAAATAAATTAAATTATAGAGAATATTTTGAGGTAGATTTTTTAGCATTTGACTGTGTATTTGATCTTTAAGTCTTGATGATGCATCATTTCTCAATGCCATTGTGGAATTTGAAACAAAAAACAAAAAATCAAAAAAAGCCATAGCTCAAATTCTGAATGAATAATGAAATTATTTCAAGGTAATTTTGAGCTTTCTATATAAAAAAAGCTAATAGCATTAAGCATGCTTCTGGTTATTTTAAATTCATCCTTCATGTTTCCGCTATTTTTTTGCATATTATTCCGAAAAAAATAAAAAAATCATTCTATAAAAGCATGAATGTTTAAAAGCACCAAAGCCAATCTTGCTAGTCTTGGCATTTCATCCAAGTATTCCAAAAAGTCATAATTCCTGTTGAAATCTAGGTTAGAATTTTGGCTAAAATTTCCTTCTCAAATTCAACTTCAATCTTGTAGATTTCAAGTATCTTACTTTTTTGCGTTGCATCATCTTTCATTAACCGCTTAAAGAACATTGCTTCATTTTCTGACTGTTGAATTGTGGGCTGAAGTAACTTAGAAGCGATTGTGTCTTTGTCATTATCGGTTTCATCAAAGAAAACTTCAAGCAAACCGACTTCAAAGAGTAAAGGTTTTTTCTAACCAGATTTTAACTATAACCAGTTTAAGAACAGTTGCTGCTTACATAAAAATTATAAGTTATTATACACGAAAATATTAAAATAAAAAAATATCAAAAACTTTGATTTTTAATATAGAAGCAGCGTTAAAATCATACAATCTTCTCTCTTGTTCTCAATTAAATGTGTGTTTAAAAAAAACTTTTTCCACGCTGTTTTTTGACATTTCGGCTTAATAAAAAGCATATAAATATAAGTGGTTTTTATTTATTTATTTTTTAAAAAATAAAATTCAAATAAAATGGAGTAATCAAGAACTTTAGCTTTAAGCTCAATACTAAATTTAGTTCGCTGTTTCTTTGACGGTTGCACAGTGTGAGGAGTTGACTGAGATATTGGCGAATCTGAAGAAGATTCTGGATGATTGAGCTTGTTAGAGTGTTATTTGAAAAATCATTATTAACTTCCATTTTATTTGAATTTTATTTTTTAAAAAATAAATAAATAAAAACCGCTTATATTTATATGCTTTTTATTAAGCCGAAATGTCAAAAAACAGCGTGGAAAAAGTTTTTTTTTAAGCACACATTTAATTGAGAACAAGATAGAAGATTGTATGATTTTAACGCTGCTTCTATATTAAAAATCAAAGTTTTTAATATTTTTTTATTTTAATATTTTTGTGTTTTAGATGACGCGCTTTTGGAAAAATTATGAATAAATAAAAAAAAAATTAATTTTTTTTAGCTTTAAGTGCTGCTATAAAAATAAAGATTTCTTTTTGAATTTCTATTATAAACGCTAGGTTTTTAATATGTATCGTCTATTTGACTCATAGGACTTTTAAAGTAAAATATTTAACATTGTGAGGTCTATGTTAGACCATGCACCAAATATCCTACTTATGGTATTAAAGCATGCATCGCTAAACAAGGGGATACGGTAAGATTAAAAAAGCTTATTGTGCTAAGTGGACAGAATGGTCGAGAAATTCTATAAAAAGCTACACGTTCCATTGAGATTCAAAATTACCAGGCTATGTTTTAGCAATAAATTGGCTATCTGAAATATGGTACAATTTCGAATCATGGTTTTACAAGTCAAGTTAGCTTACATTCAACTTTGAAAGATTTAGTGTCACATAATTGAATTTGAATTTTTATGTAATTAATAATTTGGATCAATCATGAATTTCACTGATGAAGATAAATTCGATGAGAATCTAGAAGAAGTTGTTACCTAGAAGAATCACTTATTCATCAGCTTATTAACTGAATCACAAAGATAAGTAATAATTTTGCTTGTCACATATTTTAAATGCTGACAAATACATTTAACACTAAGCTCACATCTTGACTCAATTATAAACTCGTGTTCTGGAAACGAAGGAATACAAAGAAGGTTTCGAATCAAGACATATTGAATACCCAACTCCATTGTGTAATTGCTACCTTACTATTTCTTCTTTTTAATCTGAAAAATCAGACATTTAAAAATATGCATCCTGTTTTTCTCAATTTCAATATATAATTTTAATTTTCTTCTATTTTAACTTATTTTATTTTATTTTCTTTTTTTTATATATTTTATCTTATTTTAACTTTATTTTATTTTGATTTTTTTTTTTAATCTGAAGGAGCCTTAGCTCGATACAGATATACAAATAAATAAAAATAAATAATAGAACTTCAGAACGTTCAATTATCTTAAAAAAGCTTTTAAAGACTAAACATTATGTTTTTTATTAACGGTTTACAAAGTCTATTTGATTGATAATGAAGTGTAGTCAAGTGTGATTGAACAAGAAACATCTCCAATATCTTCATTCCAATCAGCCAATGCTCAAATTAATCAGCAACCGGATTTAATCGTTTCGTTTATGCCAACACATCGGCATTATAACTCAAAAATAGATATAGTCAACTCAAACCGTTAATATAAATAGACAACAGCAAACTAATCAAAACCCTTTTAGGGAATTGAACCTTCAGACCAGCCAAGATAACTTCAAATATTTTTCAAATCAAGGGGTTAGAACACCGAAAAAATGTGGTAGAAAAAGGCTATTGAAAATGAAAAAGAAATGTTTATATAAAATTTTTTTAGCTATAAAATCGTATTTAAAATTTAATTTTTAATCAAATTTAACTTTTACTGTTAGAATGAAGTTTAATTTTTAGTTTTTTTAAAATTTAGAATTTAACTCAAAAATTATATAAATTTTTAATTAATATTGAAATAATTCCATCGATTTTATGAAAAATTTAGAGAGATTGAACCAGATGCTTAAATAAAGAGTTGAAATATAAAATTTTCAAGTACTTAGTCAACTATTCTATGATTAGATTTGAGAATTCACACCAAAAGATTTTTTTTCTAAATTTATTTTTTTTACTTTTTCACTCTTACAAATAAGAGTTTTTTTTTAAAAAAAAAATTTTCACGCAAAAAATTGCGTATTGAGAGTGACTGTGAATTGGGGAAACGTTCAATCAATAGTAAGACAAAATAATAGTCATTAACTTGATAGAAAAAAAAACATCGAAAATTTATTTCATAGTTGCATAATAATAGAATACATCTACAATAGAAATTAAACCATAGATAGTCACTTAATAGTGTGCATCATTTAATATTTAAAAAAAACTTAGTCATGGAGAATTTTAATAGGAATAATGTAACCCCAACATTTTCACCTCATCTTTTGAGAAATGGAAAAATAAGAAAAATTTATTCACAACAACCTAAACCAACAGTAACAGATTTGATTAGTGACTTTGAGAAAAGTTTAGTGTTAGATGATGGTGGTATGTGCTCAAGTACTTTTATTCAAGATCGAGATAAAACAGTTGATTTTGATTTGCCTTATGTATCGGAAGATATTGATGTTGTTGATGACTTAGAGTTTGGAGATTGTGTTGTTGCTGATGATGATGATTGCTCTGGCGATGATGAGGTAGATCAAGAAACTCGGATTTTCATCGATAAATTACTCGAACATGACTATAATTTTCACGATAGTGGCAATTTGAAAATTGTAGCTAATTAAGTTCATTAACTTAAAGAATACGACGAATCTGTCGCAAAAAAATAGTGTATGGGAAAATCCACAAAATGTCAAAGAAATAGATTTAAAGCCTGAGTTAAAAGTCACTTTATTAATTTATTTGTAAATCTGTATCGAGCGTTAGCTCCTTCAGAGAAAAAAAAAAAAATATATAAAAAATAAAATAAAAATATGATAAAGTTAAATAAAATAAAATAAAATTAAGAATATATAATAATAAAAAAAAATCGTTTTTTTGAAAGAGGAAATAGACATAAAAGAAAAGTAAGAAAAGAGCTTTTTTTATGGGACGATAGTGGACGGCTTAATAGCTAATTTTTAAAACGGATTTTTATCACACTATTAAATTAACATTCTATTTTTTTTTTTCTATTAATTGACAAACTATTAATTATAATTCTATTAAATAAATTTCTATTATCTAATATTTATATTAACTAGTGCCGTGAATTGAAAGTAAAAAACAAATTTCTATTTTACCTCTTGATTAACGGGCTCATAATTTTCCGCTAAGTATTTTGAATTTTTATTTATAAAATGGGTGCATGTGTATTTGGAATTTTTAAGCTTGTGTCTACAACCCCAAATTGAACTGTCCATTTTGCCGCTAGTCACCTCTTTTTCTATCTAAAAAAAATAAATAAATAAAAAAATTTATTTTTAATTTTTTCAACTTTATTTCCAAAAAATTTTCCTATTAATTTTTTATTAACAGCACACAAATCCAAAGCTAGCATATTACTGGCATATACATCAATAAAACAAAACATTTCCTTTAGAAAGAAAATTTAATATTATCTTATTATTATGAAAAAAAAAAGCCTCATCTCATCACACCTGGTAAATGCTGTTCACACACTTGAATTTAGCGTGAAAAATTGTCTTGCTGCTTTTGATCAAACTGGACGGAATGAACAAATCTAGCAAATATTCACACGATTGCTCATACCTGAATAGTAAAATGGCCAAGTCGACCAGGGAGGCCGAACAAGGAAGTCTGTTCTTTGCGAACACATGATGCATTGAATTGGCTTCAAGTGCACGGCTGAAATTTGTCTGTATTGAGTCAATCGAAGATTTGGGTGTATTAATGCTACTATTGAAGCCTGATTTTAAAAATTTGCTTTGACTATTTGTTGAAATAGAAAAAGACTTAATTGATGTCTTTGTAAAAAAAAAAAAAAAAAAAAAATTTAAATTTAAAAAAAAATTTATTTAGACTAACATTAGTCGAAGATGACATGGAACTTTTTGAATAGGGCTTAAAAGCCGATCTATTGCCGTCATCGGACACCAGAGTCCCGATGGACACACTCAGCTCTTGTTCTGATTGAAAAGTCTTTACTTGGTTAAAAAAATTATAAGCAGTTGAATCGACCAGGTCTTGCAAATTGATCAAAAAGTCTGAATCATAGTTTTCAACTCTGAAGTCAATTTCTTCAAACTAAAGAAAATAAAATTTTATAAAAAAAAATTAAAAAACAAACTGTTTCAGTGGGAATGAAATATTTGAAAATCATTTGAGAGCATATTTTGCCAATGGCCATTATCCAATTGTGCAAATGAGGAAGTATTAAACTTCGCCAGCTTTGCCTATTGTCTGCATATTCATCATCTAGTTGCTTTAGTCTGTAGCCAAGGGCCAACAAGTTCAAATTCAGCATACATTTCTAAATAAAAATTAAATTTTTTTTTTTTTTTATTTAAAATTTAAAATTCACATCATTTAAATCTTCCATGTGCTCTTCAAAAAGTTGTCGCACATCTTTCATTAAATTTTCGTAAAGAACATCAATAACAAGCTCGAATATGTCAGTGTTTCTTTATTTAATTTAATTTAGTAAAAAAAATTTTTTTTTTTAAATTTTAAATTTTAAAATTTACTTTAGACACTTTTGTAAGAGAATTTTTTTGTAATAAGAAATTTGTTCTCGACAAAATATGACAAGTGAATAGACTGTGCACGAGTCGAACCTCGGTTCGGTCTCGTTTTCGATTAGTCTCCCCCTCGTTTTGCTATACAAATTTTCGATTCCAATCTTAAAATTTATTTAAAAAAAAATTTTTTTATATCAGCCAAAAAAAAAAACAACAACTTTAATATAAATTTTTATTGAGTCAATGATGGAAATTGAGGATGTTCGATTTAGAAATTGGTTCAGTGTGACCAATTGTTCCATTAATTCAAAAAGACAGCCTTGATTTAAAAGATTTTAATTTAATTTATATTCAAGCAGCTTTTTTTTTCAAGTTTACTTATTTTATACGAGTTGGGATCGGGACTGAACAATTTCAAGTCTTTGAGTATATTTACAATGTTTGTATTTGTGTTTTCAAGTAGTTCAAACATGTCCATTAGCTTAAAATTAAACAATCTTACTATTTACAAAAATCAAATGTGTGAAAATCTTGGCTAAAACATATACAAGGTCTTGGTAAAAAGGTTTAAGAAATTAGAAGTTTCATCCGAAGCTCTGTATACCAAGGTTACAAAATTGTTGAGGTTCAGACGATATCTGCGAATGCAACATTTATACAGGATGAATTAATCAGTTTGTTAACACTTACTGCTGACTCAGTAAGCGACTGTTTTAAAGAACAGAACATAGAGGATGTGCAATGGTGTGCCTGTTCACCATATCTCAACCCAATCGATAACTTATGATCAAACATATATGCCAAATTGCTAGACACTAGAGTTACCTCTATTGAGCATTTAAAAAAAGGTTTAAAGATTCCAACTGAGTATGTACAGAAATTGATTGAATCTATGTAAAAAAGATTCAAGAAAAGACATAAAGATGGGTCGAACACTTCAAGGAAGTTCTCAATCAAAAAAATCCGGTTGATATAATAAGACCTATGCCTCTTGAAGAAGACCTTGAAGAAGATACATTAACACAAATGCACCTTCGGAATTGGAAATTTTAGATGCAATCAAAGCCTTGAAGAACAGTAAGGCTGGAGGGCCAGATACGATACAAGCTAAGATGATAAAAGCTAATGTAGCCATATCTGTCTCTGTATTGTTTGACCTATTTTCTAATATCTGGGTCGAAGAGGTTATTCAAGAAAAGGTCGAAAGGACATGTCGTTAGAATTCCGAAAAAGGTTGATCTTACGAAATGCGATAATTGGCGTGGAATAACTATAAATTTCAGTTCTATGTAAAAGGCATTTGATAGTGTTCACAGAGAAACCCTGTGGGCCGTGCTAAGATGGTACGGCATCTCTCAGAAAATCGAAAATATTATAAAGCTTTTTTATGATAATTTTGAGTGCAACGTGATCTTGCAGGATACTTTGAAATTAAGACAGGGGTTCTCCATTACTTTTCTTGACCCTCATCGACTTTGCAATGAGGAGAAGTACTGAAAGACAGTGAACTGGCATTTACTGAGAAATGCCTCTGGGTCGGACGGAAAATCTCGAAGATCTTGATTTTGCTGATGATATTGCCCAAATATCACAGATGGCGAGCTATATGATGGAAAAGACGAAGAAGCTGAAACGCAACACTGGATATGTTGGCCTAGAGATAAACACTCGAAAAACAGAAGTTATGTGCATAAACAAAAAACTCAATGCATCAATTTCTGTTGGAGATGAAAATCTTAAATGCGTCGACAGCTTTACATAACTAGGAAGCGTGATTAGCAAAAATGGTGGCTCCGAAGAAGACATTCGAAACAGATTAACGAAGGCCAGACCTGCTTTCTTCAAATTAAGGCATATGCGGTAATCGTCATTTCTTCGACTGAGGACTAAATTACATCTTTATAGTAGTCTTGTCAAATCTGTATTGTTATATGGATCTGAATGCTGGAGAATGACTGACAGTAGTCTTCAAAAGATCGAAATATTCCATAACAATTGTCTACGAAAAAATTTTAGAATCTTCTATCCGAAAGTTATTACAAATGAGGAGCTGTACAACAGATCAAGGTCCGAACCAATCCATAACATTATACGCAGAAGACGACTTAAGTGGCTTGGTCAGGTTGGGATTGTTGTTTTAGCATACCGCTAAATTTTTTTAACATACTAGCAAAAATTTTCAGTATACACATTTTTCATCCCAGCATCCTTGTATTATTAACACATCAATTACCTTAATTACATACTAAAATCGAATTAACATACTTAATGTAGCAAGTGCAAATAATTCGCCAAAAAGTATACGAAATGGGAATTTTTTGAGCAGAAAAATAAATATTCCTTCCTTTTCAAAGGCAGATACGAGAAAAAAATTAATCTTAAAGCTCCTCATTGCAATTGTAAATATTTTTTTAAATTTAAAATGTGTGGTCATTTGTTGGCAATTAGATACTTAGAAGAGTCTAATGATTTCAAGAACAAACCCAAGCGTGGTGGTCAAAAAAAAGCAGCGAGTGCATTGATTTAAAATTGATTTTTTTAAAATATTTACTTTATTGACTTGAATTTATTACTTTTGTTATTAATAACTAAATTTATTTAATAAATTTTTTTATTTCAAAAAATAGTATGTTTAACAGATTTTTAATTGTTTCAAGAAATTAGATATGTTTTTCAGCAAAAAGTGTGCTAATAAGTACAGTGTGTTGGGATGAATTTCGCGTATGTTGAAACATTTCATTGCTATGTTAAAAAGTTTTGAAAGAATGTTGCTCAAGTAGATCCGGTCATGTTCTTAAAATGTCAACCGGCAGAAATTCTTGTCAACAAACAGAGTTGCACCATTTTGGACACCTCAAAAAAAGAGAAATGCTGGAAGACCAAAGTTGAAGGAGGAGAACAGTCGAAAGAGATCTGATAGTGATGAAACTCGCATGCGGACAAGCAGTAATTGTCGAAGGATAGAATGGAAGGGACGTGTGGACGCCTTATGCTCCACTAGGAGTAGAAGATAGAAGAAGAAAAGGAAGAAATAAAAAGATTTTTGCCTTTTTTTAACGGTAAATTGAAGTTTATGATGAAATTAAAAAGATCATGCTCAAAACTTAGTATTCTACAATATGTCATAAAAAGTTAGAATCAAACTGAATCAAAGTTTTAATAAAATTATTTTTTACAATTAAAATTTTTTATGCTTGAATTAGATATCTAATTCTAAGCTCATTTTTTCTTCTTTTTGAAACAATTATCAAACTTAAGCTTAAAAAAAAAAGTCTCTTTATTAATTAACTTCAATAAAATGTACAGTAAAGTACGGTTATAACGAACACTGATATAACGAAAATTCGTATATGACGAAAAATAAAACACTGTTGTTCAGAACAATAATACTTTAAATACATTTCAGTAATGAAAGTTCAAGTCAAAGTGTTTGCGACCTAAGCATTGATGAGAACCAGCAAGAAAATGATGAAGATGAACACGATGAGGAAACGATAAATCAATAAGCTTTAAAAATGATTATTCATATAAGGAAGCATCTTTCAAAATCATAGCATAATTTTGAGTCATCAATTGATAGCTTGGGTTCAATTGAGAATGAAATCTTGGGTCTTATGGTTAAACAAAAAACCATCGCTGATTATTTTAAAAAATAAAATATAATTTTTTTTCATATTTATCATTATTATTTCTTTTTTAATTCGTTTTAATTAAATAAAAACTAAAAAAAAATTTTTTTGTCTTTTTCGGATGTAACGAAGTTCGGTTATAACGAACCGTTTTTTGATTCACCCAGCGACTTCGTTATAACCGTACTTTACTGTAACTATCTTTTGTAGAAAAAAAGTTTGGCACAAAAAGTTAAAATCAATCTTTTTAATCAAAATAAAAACGGATATCCGATTTATTGTATGATTATTTTACCGAATATGCTAAATGACTTGATTATCTTTAATTTGAGACCATGCATTACATAAATTGTGACGATAAGCTTATTACTTGCTCTCATAAAAAGAAGACCACCAAAAATGGGCCAAAAAAAAGTCAGCGACATTTTAAAGATTCAAACTAGATTCAAAACTTGCCTACACAACACATCTACAAGACGTCATTAAGAAACAAGCGCTAAAAATGAATCTAATTCGGAATATTAAAAGCTTTAAATGGAGTTCATCTCTAAGAATCAATTTAACCCCTTATAAAACTTTATTTCGCTCATTGTTTGACAATTGTTTCATTATTTTAAATTCGGGAACAGAAAAAATAAAGCTTAAATTACAAAAAATGCAAAACAGGATTGTGAGAATTATAAAATTTTTTTCTCTCAAAACAAAAGTTGATACTATGCATAGAATGCTTAAAATCGGAAATACTGAAGACAGATCAAACCAAATTTACATTAAATTTATGAAAACGAGAGACAAAAATGAACTAATCGTAAAAGAAATCCAAGATCAAGTCAAGTCAAAAATTGCTAATAATTGTCAAAATGGCAAAATAATTTTAAATTATTTCATTCACGTATTTCAATTAGCAGCAGACAACGATCTCTAAGAGATTGATTAAGGGATCTATTAGGATTAGACTTGTTTTTAAGTAACAGTTTTAAGTCAAAGTCACAAAAATTTAAGTCAAGTTATATTAAATTTTTGTGACTTTGACTTAAAACTGTTACTTAAAATGATTATTGTATTTTTTTAATCAGCTCCTCGCATCACATTGCGAAAACTGACATCTTTGTAATCAACAATGTTATTTTTAGGCGATAAATTTAATTTAATTTTTTTTTCATATTAAACATAATAATATTAACTTTTAAAATATTATTCGTTGATTTGATCTGTCTTCAGTATTTTCGATTTTAAGCATTCTATGCTTAGTATCAATTCTTGTTTTGAGAGGTTTGATTCTAAGAATAGCAAATATAAAAATATAAAATATTTAAATCTTTCAATTAATTATTTATTTAATCTTACAAATAAATTTGTAATTCTTTTTCCTACTTTTTTTTTTTATTTTTTTAGAATGCCTTTATTAGTAGGTTAAGAATGGTTTTTCCATTTTGATCATTACTGTTTATCATTGCAAAACAAGTTTACTCTAGTATTTACAAATTATAAATTATTCTTTTAATCGAAACTAACAAAATCATTTCATTTTTTTTTTTATTTACAAATTTGTATCATTATTTTCTGTCTTACATTTTACTTTTTGCTATGAAATAAAATAAAATAAAATTTAATTTAAGAAAAAAAACGCTCAAAAGCTTAGATTTTTTTACAATTTAATATTTGAAATGACTGCCTTTGGTGTAGCAACGGCAAATTGAAGTCTATTGCTCAAAATCTTCATGTTTTAAAAATTTCTGAGAGTGGTTAAAATGATAAAATTAAATGCACAGACATATTTTATTATTTTTGCAGAAATGTGCAGTTTCGGGTAATATTTTTTTCATTTTTGAATCTTTTAACAAAGACTCTAGATTTTTTATTTAGGATTCCAAAGTTCAAATTAAAAACTGCTGCGATTTGTCTATTACTTCTTGTAGGGTATTTTGGGAACTTGGTTCACATAACTTACTAACTAATAGAAAAATTTTTCACTAATAGAGGGGAGAAAGGGTGTAACAAAAAATCAGGAAAAATTTGTGAATCTAGGACAGTGAGAACAGTAAATGGTTCCAATAACAAGTTTGACAAAGCTCTCTAGTCGAGTCACAGAGAGTCTCATTTTAAAATTTTTTTCTTAGAACACTACGACTAATGATTAGTAATTACCTGGCAAGTATTATCACATAAAATAGTCTTCAAGCACTATCTGAATCGCGAGACAGGTTAAACTTATAGGACAGCTGCAATTAATTCACTCAATCGTGGACTATTTATGCTAAAACTATTGACTAAAAGTCAGAGCTATCATATACTAGGGTTAGTTGGGAAAAACTTTTCGAAACTTTCAGATCTTAAACCAAGGATGCTTATCATATTATTAATTGATATCTTGAATATTTCATCAACTAGAACTTATTAAAATTCCTTTTACCTTATTTGGTAATTTGCAAATGCAACTTTATTCTTTTAAAGAATCTTTTCACGTAAATAATTCAATAAATAAGCTATTGTTTTTAAAATATATCATCTAATCATTAATAAAGAATTAGTTATCAATCAAATCTAACAATCTTTCTATTGTTCCATAATACGTAACATGCTAACAAGAAATAAAATAAAATACACATTATGCAATAATTGAAACCAACAAAAAAAGTCATTACTTAAATTTTTTTGTCTATATGATAAAAAACTTACGTTCGAGACCAAAAAAGGATACTTTTGTTGCTCATTTGGCACTTGATTTGACTTGAGAAAAATATACAAATTACGAAAATAGGCAATGAGAATTTCAAAAAAGTCAATATTGCCTTGAAAGTATTTGATAAAGTATTTTATTTCAATAATAAAACACTCAAATGTGTCCTTTAGAAAAAAAGAAAAAAAAAATTATTTTTTTTAATTTTTTCAATTTGTTTTTATTATAATTACAATGCAAAATCTTAGCTGAAATTCTTTAAGTAAACGTTTTGAATTGCTAGTGAGGCGAAAAACGCGGTTAGTTTTCAAATTTTTGAATATTTGCTGAACAAGCTTTTCGTAAAGTAGAGGAAAATTTGCAAATTTTTCTATAAATTTTTTAAATATTTCTTTTCTTTGTAGTATTCTATCATTATCAGACTTGACATGTTCAAATTTGCTCATCATTGTTTTTAGTTCTTCAATTTTTTTACTTTTCCAAATGCTGTAACACAATTCGTTTTGATAATTTTCTTTTCTATAATACGGATGTATATCATTTTCGATCATATGCTTTTGTACCAGTAACTCTTCTTTTAAAATCTTGAAAAAATTCTTTATTTTTTTTCTAAATAAAATTTCTTTACAAACTTGTTCATAAGATTTTTTGGATAAAAGTCGCTTCATTGTCTTGTTCTCGTATTCGTTAAACACTTCTCGTTTTATATTGAAAATTTCTCTTACATGATCGGACAGTCCTTCAGAAGTAGTCTCCAGGTCTTCGGCAAAGTTTGTCATGTAGCTTTTCAGTTGTGTATCTGACTCGTTTAGTGTGTCCGTGTCGGACAGGCTTATGTCACTTTTTGATGTATCGGATTCGTTCGGCGACAATTGACTGCATGTGTACAAATTGGGATACAAAGAACAAATTGTACAATAATATAAAACTAGTTTCTTTTATTTATTTTTCAAAATAATAATCTTTGTTTTATTTGTGTTAATTAACTTTTATTTACTTGTTCGTGTAGTTCAGCTTCATCAATTGGCTCTATTAATAAAAAATTAAATACTTGAAAACTAATGGCTAAAACTAAACAATAAATTTTTTTCTTTTTACAACAGACATGAAACTTTATCGGGGTAAAGATTAACTTTTATCTTTAAAATATTTTGTTCGTTAAACTTTAACAGCATTTCTCACCTTTTAATATATCCAATCATGTCAATTAGCAATTAACAATTATAGAACAATGAAAGTGAGAAAAAGCGACGATACAAAAGTGACACGATCCACGACGAGGCGCACCTGGCGCCGACAACATTACCAACAATCAGGCCGATAATGGAGTACATACCGTTCATCAAATACAGTGAATCGGAAACAAGCTTGATGCCAATCGAAATGCGTCAACGAAAAGCGGTCAAAATAGCATATAGACTCCACTTCTAAACTGCAACAAAAGACTGCTACAAGCTTGCACAAATCGACATCATCAAAGACCGTTTCGAGTTGCAATCAACGCGCCATCTTCATAACGCATCGAACTGCAACAAACTAATTAGATTTTTTAAACTCTATCTTCATCATTTCTTAATATTTCTTTATTTATTTCTAATTTTAATATTTTCCTATTTTTTAACTTAAATAATTTTTACTTTTATTTTGATTTTTTATTTTATTTTTGTTCTTTAAAATCTGAAAGAGCTTAAGCTCGATACAGAAATACAAATAAATAAATAATAAATAAATCTTTAGAAATTATCATCAGTGTAATTTTAATGATCCAGTTTGCATAAATGAATTAATTATATCTGTAAAAAGATTCAAAAATGAAGCAGTATCAAAACCTGGCCAAATTCATAACTTAATGTTAAAAAAATTACCTAGAAATTCATTAATAGAAATCATAGAGCTTTTTAATTTATCTACTAGAGAAGGTAAAGTCCTTAAAGCGTGGAAAACTTCGAACATTACTATGATTCAAAAAAAGGCCTCTATTTTAGGCTTATTTTTTCAAAGCTATCTAATTTTTTTATTTATGTATCTAATAAAAAGTTAAAAAGTATCTGATATTTTTTTTACAGTATCTAATTTTTTTTTTGTACCAAAAAATAATTCAATTTAATTGACAAATATAAAGATCTTTGATTAGCTCATTACTGATGATGAAAATCAAACCAACTTCAGAATACTTCTTTTGACAATTATATATAATCTTCTGATTTCAAAAATTATCTAATTAGCTTAATTGAATGTCTAAATTGATATAAATATCATTGATATATAACTATGTTTATTAACAAAAAAACTAAACTAAACTAAACAAAAAAATCATGACTGAATCAAGCAGCATTGAATTCGTCTAACCATTGGCAAATAATAATGAATAATCCTTTAAATTATAGACCAATTAGTAAAACGAGTTGTCTAGGTATAGTGTATTCAAGATTATACAATTTTTTAGAACAAAAATCACTCCTTATCCAGGAGCAGCCTGGATTTAGGAAACACCGACGAACATCAGATAATCTTTTCTTTTTAATTCAAAAAATTGTAGAATCATTTAATTGAAAAAAAAGAGTTTGTGGTCTGTTTTTTGATATTTCTAAAGCCTTTGATATGGTTTTTCATGAAGGTTTACTTTTTAAATTGATTAAATTGAATCCACCTCATTACTTGACTCACTGGACTAGATCCTTTTTAGACTCTAGGACATTTAAGGTAAATGTGAATGACCATCTGAGCGAAGAATATCAAATAACTGCAGGTGTTCATCAAGGCTCAGTAATTAGTCCTCTTTTATTTAGTATATACATTAATGACATTCCCAAAAGAAATAAAACAAATAATGAATACTCTCTGCTTTTCGCAGATGATCTTATTACATTCTTCATTTATAACAAAAAGGGGAACATTGAAAAAAAAAAATACACCAAGGAACTAGAACAATGGCTTATTAAATGGAAAATGAAGATATCAGTTGAAAAGTCGTGTTCAGTAGTCTTTTCTAAATACAAAAAAGAGAGTGATAATCTAAACTTAAAAATTTATGGAAACAGAATAGTGAGCCAAAAAGAAATCAAGTTTCTTGGCATTAAATTTGATTCTAAGTTAAACTTTAATTTACTAGTAGACGAAATTAAAAAACGCTGCAATCAAAGGCTAAATATTATTAAGATATTGTCAGATAAAAAATGGGGTCTTACTCAAAACACATTAGGAAATTTATATAAATCTTTAGTCGGATCAATTTTAGACTATTCTTTTCCTTGTTTGTATTAATTCTCAAAAACTAACATAATAAAAAATACAAAAAAAATAAGCTAAACAATACCATCAGTTATACTATCCATTTGGTCAACTTCTTCTTGGTTTTGTTCTTCCATAATACAAATCTTAAGCATTGAATTAGTTAAAAAAGAAATTTAAAAAAAATAATTTTACATTTATTTCATGGTCTAAAGGTTTGTATAAATTTTTTAATAAAGTACAACAATTGTGAAATCTAAATAAAATTAGAAAAATTAAAATAAAATAAAATAAAAAATTTTGAAACTACTGTATCAATTGAAAATAGTCGTAGACTTTTTTACTACATTTAGACTTTCTAGAATAGAAAAATTTTTTATTTTTTAAATTCTAAAATTATATGCTATACTTACGACAATATGTCTAGAACAACTTCGGTTGGTAAGTTAAACTTTTCACAAGTCTTATCTAAATAGGACTTTAAATTATTTTTTCTGCTATTTTTGTTATTCCAAAGACAAATTTCAATTTTTTTTATTTGATCAAAATCATCCAAATTAAGAAATAGACAATCGTTTTCTTCTAGAAACAACCATTTTTTTTTGTTCCGTGCCTTTTTCTTTTGTTTAAATGGCGTTGACACTTTATGAAACGCATTCTCCTCGGAGCAAAAAGAATTTTCCAATGTACTCTCGTTCAAGTCTTCTCTAGACATTTTGTTCATCTTGAAAAAAAAAATCAAACATACACAATTTTATTTTAAAAAGCCCAAAAACAGATAAGATTTTGCAAAAGTTTTATCATCATTTTAAAATTTAATCACATGAATTATATGATAATTAAATAATTCTAAAATACAGATTGACTAGAAAAAGCATGAATTGATCAAATTAAGAAGCTTAAAGTTAAGGCATTTTCGGTAGTCGAAAATGTCGCTTGGTTTGTGGTTCCAAGCTAGTTGTAAACAGTTGTCGAGTTCGCAGCCAATTTAAAGTGCTCGGATGAGTGGCGCTGTTTATGATGAACGTCCCACTAGCTTCCAGTCATAACTCTGCCATAGACGGTTCCCAGCCCGGTTGAGAAAAGAGGAGGAAGACAAAAATTTTTTAATTCAATTAAATTATTTTTTATTTACAAAAAATTAGGAAAAAAAAATTAAGCAATACACGGTTATATTAATCATCATCATCATCTAATTTTAGATCATCATCATTGAAATTTAAATTATTTACATTAATTGTTTGAGATAATTTGGCGCTGTGCTGAGACTTCAATTGAGAATTTAAGCTAAAACTTTTTTCCACTTGAACACTAGTGTTCAAATCTTGTTTTGACTCTTGTCTTATTTGGTCATAGACCCTTTTTTTTTTCAGCATAGATTCTTCCAATTTGTTGCTTGTATCTTCCAAAACTGAGCTGTGATCAAGTTTTCTTTTTTTCTCACACGTGGTAAAATTTTGACTAGGCACTTGTCCAACCATCTGGGATATTATATCAAAGTTATGCATTGACATGTTGGCATTTGAACTTGAATTTGAGCAAAAAGGCTCGCAGCTATTCTCAACGTGTCTAATTTCTTCTTCTAGAATTTGTCCTAAGCCAAGATGAGTGAGAACTAAATTAACCTGGCTTTTGTATTCAACTTCAGCATCTTTGGGAAACGAGGTATGCAGGATGTTTACATTGCCAAACGAGGATGTTCTATTTATGCTGCATTCGTTCAGTGTTATTGCCACTATGGTGTCCATCACTAGGACCTCATTTCTCATCATTAATTTTGCGTGTGCTTGAAAAAATATCAGATTAAAATTTATAATAAAAAAATTTATAAAAAATTTATAAAAAATATCATAAAAAAATTTTTTTTTGTATTTTATTTTTTTGCAGATTTTAAATTTATCAAAAAAGGAAGAATTTTTGTTCTGTTCTCAATTTAAAGCTTGAATTTTAAATATTATTTATGAATTATAGAAGTATAATAGTTTTCCTTATTTTTAATCTTGGACTTTAATTTGGACTTTTTTTAATCTTATTGATTCAGAAGCAATCAGGATTTAGGAAACACTGACGAATTGCTGATAACCTTTTTTTCCCTATTCAAAAAGTTGTTGAATCATTTAATAAAAAGAAACAAGTCAATGCTTTATTTTACGACATTTCGAAAGCATTTGATCGAGTGTGGCATGATGGTCTAATTTTTAAGCTTTTCAAAATGAAAATTCTACACTATCTAACACACTGGATAAATTCAGACTAAGCGTTAATAACAACCTAAGTGATGAATATCCAATTATAGCAAGTGTCCCTCAACGGCCAGTTATTAGTCTCTTGTTATTCAGCATGTTTATCAATGATAACCTAGAAGAAATAAGAAATCAGTAACGAATACTCTCTTTTTTTTTTGCCAATGATCTAGTCACATTTTTATTTATAAAAAAAATGGTAAATTAAAAAGTAAGATGAATAAATACTTAGGTGAATTGGCAAAAGAATCAAACATGATAACAAGCCGAAGCTACTAGAACTTAAGTTAGATAAGAACCTAACATTTAATGATCACATTCAAGAAATCAATGCAAGAGTTGATCGCAGAATCAATATGATGCGATCAATTAGAGGTAAAAACTGGGGTGCTTCACCAAAACTATTATTAACAACATACAAGACATTAATCAGGCCGATAATGGAGTACATACCGTTCATCAAATACAGTGCATCGGAAACAAGCTCGATGTCACTCGAAATGCGCCAACGAAAAGCAGTCAAAATAGCATATGAACTCCCTTCCCTTTCTCAACTTTGTGACTGCTACAAGCTTGCACAAATCGACATCATCAAGGACCCGAAAACAATTTAATCAACAACAAAAACATCAATAAACCAAACAACTTCGACAGAGACAATTAATCAACCAAAAACAAAGAAAAAAAAACAACTGGCAGAAACTAATTGACTTTGTTACCCAATTGGACATTTAGTTCAATCAACAACTACAACAGTTTACAACTTAGAAATGACAACAAATTAACAAAAAAATGAAGACAGACAGTAAACAACAAAAAAACAAATAAAAATGGGTTGAAAAAGGCCGAGCCTTAAAGCAATCCGGTGATTGGACGATGAGCGGCGTGTATAATCCATGCTAATCAGCTCAAACCATCACAAAACCATACAATCAGACGTGTTCGTGGTGGATTAATCCAGTTCTTTAAAATTATCCATGGTTATGAGAGAGTGAATCTTGTTAATGGAATCAATTATGCGAATAACAACCATATGATCAGGGGAAATCAGCTCAGGTTAAATCAGGTTATTGCCTAATGAAATAGTTACAACGAAAAGTTGGAATAGTTTCAAGGCGCAATGGATGAATGGAAACTACAAAAACTCATTCATGGACTAGGTCCTTACTATACCTCATCTCAATGCAGCAGTTTATACTACAACAACTAAAAAATAAATTTTGTCCATATTTTAAAAAATTAAGGTTTGATGTTATCTATTAGATAGAAAACTATTAAATATAAAAGATTAATTTTAAGAATTAAAATTTTGAAAATAACAGCTGTACTTGTTTGAAAATTTTCTAAATTTTTAAAAATAGCCTAAATTACAAGGAATAAAATGTGTAAAAAATGTATCACTAACAAAAAAAGGAACAAACCTTGTGATAGACGAATTAAACTCTCGAGCATTCTTACTGTAGTTCTAGCAGCATTGCGGTCATCAGACCTACGCTGTATTTGATAATAGCTAACAAAGAAATAAATTTTTTACTAAATTTAAAATTAAATAAATTAAAAATTACGTTTGCAAAACAATATTAGCCGATCGGCTAAGTGTTGGTTCAAATGACTTTACATAGTTCAGATACAACCTCAAGTGGTCAAAATCCCATGGTTTAAAATCAGAACTTTGATTTTTTCCTAAGAAAAAAATTGAATTTTAAATGCAACAAAAAAATTTCCAATTTTCCAAATACTTAACAAATCAACGCCTTCTAGCAAAAAAGTCGATGCCAAATGATCCCATTCTTTGTTTGGTGTGTCAAGTAACAACAAAATTATATCAAATCGACTAAGTAATGGCGAACTCATCGCTAGATTAACAGTTACCGGCTGATTTGAATCGTAAGGACCTTTCGGATTACAGGCAGCCAAAACCGAACACTGAGTCCTCAATTTACAAACTATACCAGCCTTTAAAAAATAAAAAAATTAGAAGTGTGAAGTTAAGACATTTTCGGTAATCGAAAATGTCGCTTGGTTTGTGGTTCCAAGCTAGTTGTAAACAGTTGCCGAGTTCGCAGCCAATATTAAAGTGCTCGGATGAGTGGCGCTGTTTATGATGAACGTCCCACACACTTCTAATAGGTCACTAACTCTGCCACTGGCCGGTCCCAAGCCCGGATTAGAAAAGAGGAGGGAGACTTGAATACACTTACTTTTGCCACACTAATGCTCTGTTGTTCCATAGCTTCAAGCATACTCATTTTTTCTTGCTCCTTCATGCAGTTAAATTCATCCACACAACAAATGCCACCATCGGCCAAAACCAAAGCTCCTATGATCGAAAAAATCAATTTATGTTTTTGGTTGTTTTTTTTTTTTTTAGAATTTTTTTCTACCAGCTTCCAAATGCCAAATTCCTCCTTCCTTATTTAGAAAAATATAAAAATTTTATCATGTTTTTTTTTTGTTTGTTTAGATGTACTCGTGACGCCGATGCGGTTAGACCAGCACTACTTGATCCAATGCCAGTTGTCAAAATAGACTTGGGCACTATTTTATTGGCATATTTTAAAAATTGAGATTTTCCTGTTCCTGGATCGCCAACTAACAAAAGATGACTTTCACCACGAACTCTGGTCCCAGACGAATCATTGCGAGACACACCGCCAGCTAGTACCAAACAAACAGCTAATTTAACAATGTACATTCCATACAATTGTGGACAATAGCTTGACAAAATTATGTTACGAGCAGTCAAAGGACGTTTTTCATATTTTTTCCAAAATTCAGAAAACATTTTTTCCTTTAAATGAAAATTAAAATAAAGAAAAAAAAAATTTTTTTTATTTTCTCTATAAATTACTTTTTCCTTAGTTATATTTATCTGTATTTGCTCTTCATTATTAACTTTAAGATAATTTGCATGTAAAATTAAATCAACATCGCATCTCATTTCATTTACTAGTCTTGACCATCGACGCACAACCACTGCACTAAATAAACCATTCAGATATTATCATTTCATGTCTGATCAATTTACTTTATAGTTACGTCATCTCCAGGCTTACAGCAATCAACCAAATCATTTTCCAAAATTACAACAACTGATCGCGGAACACTACCAGCTGAGTACATGTCCAATTTTTCCTGAACCTTTATCTCCTGATAGTCTTTGCTATTCAGCTTTAAATTTTCTAAAAAATTTGTAAGAAAATATAAGACTGACCAATAGAAAATATCAATTCATATCTAATTATAATAATTTATATGAGTAAAATATTTTTTAAGTGTGGTTTTAATTTTGACTAAAACTAATTATAATAATTTATTTCTTAATTAAATAAAAAATTGCAAGTATAAAATTTACTTTCGGGATTGACAAGTTTGAACTTGTCGGATTGACAATCTTTGCTGGGACACCGGGATGGCTTCATGAATAACTCTCTGTATGTATAGTCTATGTCAACGCCAAATATGAAGCTGCATTTGTCACACTTAAAATTTTGTATTGATTCCAATAGACGCGGACTACAAGTCTTTGTGACCGTTCCGTTGAAACTAATCAATTTGTTTACGTCGGAACAAGAAGGATATTTGATGAACACACCATCGGCTTCTGGCAGTGAAACAAGTCGGGCTTTAATTTTTTCTTTTAAAATCTAAATAAAATCTTAAATTTGAATTTTTTAATTATTAATTTTTTACAAGTTTTAAATCGGGGTTTTCTTCGATTAGGATTTTTTGACATTGCTTTAGAGATTGGTCTAATAAATTGATATAAGACGAAGCATTTGTTAAAAAGTCCTGTATTTCAGTTGACATTAAGAGATCTAAAAGACTAAATTTTGATAAAATTAAACTAGAAATATTCAGACTTAAATTTTACTCTATGAAGACAGGGTAGTACAGCAGTGGATCATAATTTGACAATATTTCAATCAAATCGTCACGGTGTATACCGATTATGTATTCATAAAATTTTTCTTTTATCTTCTCAATATCTTTATCCATTTGAATTTTTTAATAAAAAAAAAATTTAATTTATTTTACAATTCATTTTGAATTCATATCAAATTGTAAAACTAACTTAAAATTAATTGAGAAACTTTTATTATTAGAATTAGAGGAGCGGTCAGCATACTCTTATACTTTTGCTATGAAAATATATAAGAATCGGAATTTTAGATTTTTAAAATATTTTCAATATTTTAATTTTATTTTTAACTGAACATTTATTTTGATTATTTATTAATTGAGGAAAATTTTTACATGATTGTAAAATAAATTTTTAAGAATAAATTTATCAAAAAAATTTAAAAATTTTATTTAACACTAGAAGCACCAAAACGAGTCATTTTGACTCGTTATGATAAATAAAAAATAAATCATGTATTAAATGTTCAAATTTATTGAGTTTATTAAATAAATTGGATAAAAATATTAAATTATTAAATTCAGTCTTTTTAGGCCTTATAAAATATTCTTGGTCAGCCACACTTTTTACAAATACTCTCTATTTCTTTTGTACAATATCCACACACTGCTTTTTTACATTTTGAACAAAAAAATGTCGCTTTATAATTACCAGATAAACGAATTTGACAAGATACACGTTAAGGGGATAAATTCTCTTGATTTCCTTGACTCAAGGCCCTTTTACGAGCGCTTTAGGGGTGCCAGAAGACGATGGAACCGAAGTTTTTTTGTAATTATTTTATTTCTTTAATAAGCTTGATCAAAAAATCTCGCCTTGATATATTGCATTTATTCACATTTTTGTTTAGAATCCAGCGATTGATGCAAGTTAAATTAATGGTATTATAAAATAGTTGCATTGGCCAGCGTCTTTTTGGAGCCTTTACCGAATAAAACTTAGTCATTTGATCAATAAGATCAACTCCAACTTTTTTTGAATTGTAGTCATGGACAACATTTGTTTTTTTTCTTGAGTAAAAAGTAGTCTTCTGGTTCTACATAGTTTTATAAATAGTTATTTGTTATGATATTTATAGAAACAGTTTCGTTAGGATGTAAAGCAAAGCATAACTTCACATTTTGAACATTTACATTGAGTTGTACTCTGACACAATTTACATCGATTTCTTTTATCAGCTGATATGATCCAATTTTATGACAGTTTTTCAACACACTGTCATTAAGTTTTCTAAACTTAAACAATTTGTCCAAGGGTTGAGATGCACCGATAATTTCCGAATTAAATGATTCATGAAACTATTTAAAATTTTCCAAAATTCACATTGCCGAAAATTAGTGTAAATTATCAAAAGAAAGTAGGAGATGTGATGGCAACAACTGACAGTGTCAAACAAGGAAGTGTTCTATCTCCATACTTGTTTAAATTTTTTATAAATGACCTACTAAATGAATGTACTCATTTAAAACTTGGTATATCCATAGATGGAGTGAATGATTTTATTATAGGTTATTGTAATACAATATTGAAGAAAAGTGGAAAAATGTTGAAAGGAGTTTTTAATTTTATACGGACTTGGTTGGAGACCAAAATCAGCACTTCCTAATTTAGTCAGTTTTCTCTATAGACTCAGATATTTTCCAGAATTAGACCTCTGTTAGAAACTCTACACTTAGAGATGGTTGAACAACTGTACATGAGACATAAGATATTCTTCTTAAAGCAATTAAAGAACAGCTGTGATATATTGACTATGCTTCGCGGTAATTAATAAAAAAAAAATAGATCAGAAAAATACCTCCTTTTGTAAACGACTAAATTATATGGAGAAAAAAGCTCATATTGATGTTATGGACTAAAGTTTGAAGACTTCTCTAGCAATAATCGATCCCTTATTAAATTTGTTGTTGTTCTAATCAAATTAAATATGGATTTAAGTTTAGCCTACCTTAATTTTTAATTTTTATACTTTATTAAATTATCTTTTTTAAGATAGATTTTTATACAAAATTATGTCTATTTTTTATCTTTCATTACTTTTATTAATCGTTCTACAGACTCTTTTCGTCTGGGAAAGCCTATGGGGCTAAATTTAAAAATTTATATAATTCATCTCTTAGTTTAAGTACAAATACTAATCTTACTAATTAATCTTATTCAAGTAATTTAATTTAGCATAAATAGGATTGGTTTTCAAATTAGTATTTTTCATTCTTTCATTTCCTTAATTTTAGAAAGTTACAAATCAAGAAAAAAAATGAGATTTGTTTCTTAATAGTAATTCTTCGTTTGTCGTTATTTAAAGATGAATCGTCTTTATGACAATCCACATCATCTGAGTCTAGTTTAATTTGTTTTATTTTGTTAACTTTGTTTTCAAAACTAATTATACATTCCCTACATTTTAATTTCCTTATATCAGTGAAGTCATTGCTTTTTTCCAATATCTTTCAAATCCGCTACAGTAACCCTGTATGCTGCAACTACCTTATTCATGAAGTAGGCTAGAGATTTAGCCTATTTAATTAGTACTAATATTTCGAATTACAATGTTTCTACTATTGTTGCTTTATTCCGCCTTAAGAAAATGCATTTAGTAACTCTGCCGTTGCAGGTCCCAAGCCCTGATGAGAAAGCGAGGAGCGTAGTTTGTGAAAGAGCTGTAAGATGGGCACATAGATCTACGGATCTTTGTCCAAGTCTTGTATGAGGGTGCCGCTGGCCTAGACCATCACCCAGTATGACATCCGAAAGGAGCGAGAGCTTGTTTTACAGCTGACC
>VANL01000408.1:0-35796 GCA_006352455.1 Brachionus sp. 'Tiscar' | reverse complement strand
TAATTTAATTTTTATAAAATTTTGTAAAATTTTTTCTAATTTTGATATTAATTTCAGAAATCTAATTTTTTATTAATTTTATAAATTTTATGTGCATTTTTTTATTAATAAATGGGCTCAATCATCTCTTTATGGGTTTTGACCTTAGGTCTCTTTGATTGAGTTGGAATATAATTCTAAGACTCAAGGTGTTTGGATTACTAAATAGAGTTTCGAAATGGGTAAGATTTTCAAAATATTTGAATATTTTTTTAAATTTAAAATCAGCGAAGACATTTTTAAACAATTTTATTATTTTAAAAATATTCATTGGTATGTAGTATGTAGTTTTTAAACACTTTCGAGGTTTCTCAATCGTTTTTTTCTCTTTTTTTTGTCACTTTCATTAATGTCTAAATCACCAATTGTGTCATTCAGATCATTCATTCAAGTCCAAAAGTAAAACAAGATGAGCAATTAACCGAAAATAAAATTGTAACATATCCTCAAATATTTGTCAGCTGACTGAGTTTTCAAGTCTGAAAAATTAGCAGAATTAAATTTTAATTTTTTTTTGCGTGGTGCATTTTGCAGAAAGTTTGCACGTTATTAGCAGACTTATTGGCAGATGATTCAGCTTTGAATGTTGCACTTTTATGCATTTCCGAGTCAATTTTTAAGTTCTAGAAAAGATGTTATAGTTTTTTTTAATTTTTTGTTCTGTTCTTTTTTACTAAATTTCACAAAACCTATTAAAAAAAAAAAAATTTACTTACTATATTTATTTTTTAGCTTTTATTTAGCGCTAAGACTTGGATTTTCAAGTTAAAATGCTTTATAGAAACCCCAGTCGGCAAAAGTAAAAAGTAAATGAGTGATTAGTTCTGGTTGAAAAAATTTGACAATAATTTTTGATTCATTTTCAAAAAAACAAATTTTTAATTTGAATAAAAAGAATATAAATTTTTTAGAAATTAGTAAATTTTGACATAAAAAAAGAAATAAATATTTATCTGTTTTAACAATTATTAAAAATTAAATTAAAATTTTCTTTCCTATATATTTAAATAATACTTAGAGCTTTTTAAATTAGAAATTTTTGCACTTTAAAATTGATATTTATTTACACTAAAAAACCGAATGGGCTTATTCAGCTTTTATGCCACATTTTTTCTTTGTTTTAAGTTAAATAAATTTTAATTATTATTGAAAATTTTTTTTTTAAACAAAATTCTAAAATCAAAAATTAACAAAATAATTTAATTTTTGTTGCAAAATATGCTTATTTTCATGGAATAAAAACAAGAAAGATAAATAACACATAGGGTCGAAAAAAACCCTCAGGTTTTTGAGTGTTAAGATAGATTTTATCTTAATAAATTTAAAAATTTTATAAATCGTTTAAAAATGTTTTTTATTTGTCCGAAAGTTAATAAAATTATTTGAAAATAAATTTAAAAAATCATAAGAATGACAAGATTATGAATTAGATGATTCACTATTGGAAATATTTTTGTATTGTTTCAAGCCTTCTAGAAAAACAGTCTTAGTCGACTCAAGCATTTCGCAATAGAGTCTAAGATCTTCTTCTTTTGCTTCCAGCGTTGATTTTAAAGCTGCTTTTAAAGCATCATTTTCATCCTTTTGTATTAATAGACCGGTTTCTAATTCATCTAACTTAATATTATCAATTGATTGCAAATTATTAGCTGATGTTTGCTTCTTGGCAGAGTTTGCATTTTTTGAATCTATTAATTTAAGCCGTTCAAGTTGCTTTTCGGCATGAGCCAACTTACGTCTTTGCTCGTTGTACTTATTTTCCATATCCAAGTTTTTTTCATTGAATTCATCAATTCTCTTCTGCAATGTTTTGACCAATTCGAGCAATCTTAATCTCTCCACTTCACTAGATTTACAAAGAGTTTTGAGCTCACTGTTCTCTAATTTATAGTCCAAATTTTGTTCTTTGCGCTGCTCAATTACTTTCATGTTCAAAGAGTCTTTAGATGAGAGTGATTCTGTCCTATTAATATGATTTGCTGATGATGTAGGCCGTTTTTTCTCTGTTTGATGGTTTGATGGTGGACGAGACAAAACAAATGAATCATCATTGAAATTCAACTGTTGGCTAAGAGGTTCTATTTTGAATTTTACACGGCTTTCAGAACCATTTTTCATCTCATTTTCCAAATATTTAATTTTTTTATCCCGGTCTGCTATTATTGACTTTAATTGCTCAACGGTGTTTTTTTCTTGCATTTCTTTAACTTGAACCTGGGTAAATAATAGAAAAAAAATTTTTTAATAAAAAAAGTTGTAAATTTTATTTTTTTATTCACAATTTAGAATCTATGGACGAATATTTTTTAGTCTTGGATTAAATATTTTTCAAAAAATTTGAAATTTGAAAATTTATGAAATTGTTTTTTTTCGTTTTATTTGTTCAATTTGTTGAAAAAAAGTATTCGATTCTTAGAACTAACTCAATGCAATTGTTTATATGAAAAAAGTGACTTGAATTAAATATAGTAAATTAACTTATTGAAAAAGATAGCAAAAAGAAAGTGAATTAAAAATTAATATTTATTATTATTTTATTAAGATAAAACATCAAGCGGCATAAAATAAGCTTATAAACAGATACAAATAAAAATTTAAATAAAAGAGAGTATTCCGTAAAATTTATTCATGTCTCTAAGTATCTTAAAATTTTTTATAAAAAGTCATTTTATAAATTTTGCGTAATTTTTTTTAAAAGTTAAATCATTTAATTCTTAAACTGAAATTCCTAGATTTGGTCTTGTATCTTTGGGAGATAAGTATGGGTACGTTTTTTTCTAAAACATTTTTGGTGATCGCAGTTCAAACACTAGAAAGTAATAAGAAACATACAAAATACCAATGCAACAAGAAAAATAACCGATACAAATATTTTTAAAATAAATATTAGATAAATTGATTAAACTGACAGTTATCTATATTATCTTTATTTATATAAATCAAAAATATAATTTATAAAACCGTCAAACAACAGCGCCACAGGCTGTCATAGTAGGGCCTTTACTGACACTACTGCTTGGGATACAACCATCCCTAAAGCTCATATACTACTGCTAAAATTAACCCATAAATTAGTAGTAGTAGTAGTAGTAAAAAATACTGCGACCCAAAAAGGGTTAAGCTTTTACAAGCTATAGCAGTAAATAAATTATTTTTTTAAAACCATATGTCCAGTTTAGTTTTAAAAATATTCTTTGTTTTAGAACTAACTATTTCTTCAGACAGTCTATTCCAAATTTTAACCACAAGATTTGTCAGAAAATGATAATGATGCATACAATTTTTGACATCTTCTCTTACCATGCATTTTGTGTATTTCCTCAAATTGTATACTTAATTTGGTTAATTCCACTAATTAGTTTTACACTAATTAGAATTTAAATTATTAGAATTTTTTATTTAAAAAAATTGTGCGAAATTCACACAAAACAAAATTAAACTTTGATAAAAATTTAATATAGTCATTAAAGATTTGGTATAGATGAGTCTTTTTAACCTATTTTTAAGGCATGTATGATAGTCTACATAAAGTGTATAATGGTAAAAGTCTTAAGTCTCAAGTAAAGTCCAAGTCGTTTAAAAAAGTCCGAGCCAAAAACTTTAAATTTTATTAATAAATATTTAACGTATAACTTTTTATGTTTGAATAATAATTCCTCTCAATATTTATTTAGATTTAGTTTTTGAGAGTAGTTAAAATAAATATCTAATTAAAGATAAACAGATATTATTCTAAAAAAACAAAAAAATGATAATTAAAAAAATTTAAAAAAAATATTTTTCAGGCAGTTTTTTTAAAATATCTTTAATAATTTTTTATTGATTTATTAATATAATTATTTTTCTGCTAAATAGATAATTATATTATCCTAAATAGTTTTTATGGTTGCCAAGAAAAGTAGGACTTTTGAAAAAATTTTTAAAAAAAAAGCTCGGACTTGGACTTTTTTTTGGGACTTTTAAACAACTCTGAAAAAAATTCAAAGTCAAGTATCGATTATTTTGAGATGAAAAAAAATATATATCTTTCTAATTTTTTTATTTATTTTAATTTTTAAAGAAATTTGTCTAAAAAATGTAAATTTTATAAAATAAAAAAGATCATTTTACAAAAAAAAATAATTTTTTACAGTTTTTCTGGAAAAACTCTTGAAAAGTATCTATTATGATATTATCTATTATTATCTATTACTATAGTTTTTATTATCTATTATGATAATTTTATATAATTTTGTATACTTTTCAATTAGCTTGTTTACGAGTATAAAAACTATGTATACGATTATACATGCCTAAAAAAATAGGTTAACTCATCGATACCAAGATTTTTTTTTAATTTACACAATTGGTATAAATAATATTAAAATCTAAATTTTTTCAAAAAATAAGGTGACCATTAAATATTTCTAATTAAAGTAAATTAAAAAAATTAAAAAGTGTTAAATTCTTGTTGACATTATTAAGTAGGAGAGTAATCATGTTTTTATGAAATTTTTAAATAAAGAAAAAAAAGTTAAAATTTTTTTCAAATTTAAAATATCAGAAAATTTCTTTAAGCTCAAAAATTGTTCTAACTATAGAAACAAAACAAAACTTTTAATTTTTAATTAAAAAAATTTTTTTTTCTATTTTTAAAAAATTTATCCGATTAAAAATAATGAAAGAAATTAAAAGCTTTTGTGAGTATTTTTTATTTGGAAGTTTTCAGTCAATTTTTTTTTCTAATTGACCGAAAATTCCCAAATAAAAATTTTTATTTAAACTGAATATGATCATTTATTAGTTTTAAAATCAAGTTTTGCTTCTATCGGCTATTTGTTTATTAAATTTGATGCAATTAAGATTTGCCAAAGCATGCATATACTCAATGAAAAGGAAATATATTGATGGTTTGAGAAAATTATATGATCAAAACGAACTATTAAATTGTCTGAATGAAAATTATCTGGATGTTTCTCTTCACAATTTTAATTTCAAAAAAAATCTGATTTTTGATTTTAATATTTTCAATTCGACTTGGATAAATATTTTTAGAAGTGACTTAACTGAACTAGTCAGAGCAGAGAATATTGAAAATTTAAAAGCCTACTCAATCACTAGCTCTAAATTGGTAAATCTTTTCAATGATCATTACATACCAGATTCTGTAACTGAAATTGATTTTGAAAATAATGAGATATCTTTCATAAAACAAGACTTTTTTTTTAAATTTAAAAAAATCTATAAGATTATACTGAGGTCTAATCAAATTAAAAGCATTGATCTTCTCAAGCTTGATTCTAACTTTATTTTTTTAATAGCTTTGGATGATAACAAAATGAAATATTTAAAATCAATTTATTTTGAGAATTCAAAAAGTGATAAACATTTTCAAATAAGTCTTGATTTTAATAATTTAGAAATGTTTCCAAAATTTGTTGGTAATTTAGATTCTATTAAATTGATTAAAATCAATGGACCAAATGTGGACACAATGTTTGCTAAAAGTTTATATCGAGAAAATTTTGATGAAAATGCCAATTTTATTAATGTCGAAAATCTTCAAATTGATATGCATAAGAATGACTTAATTTTGAATTGTTTCAAAATTAATTTTAATATACATAAAATTTTTCTAAATTCAAATTCAAATTTTAAAATAAAATTGAACATAAAAAATAAGAGTTGTAGAAACCGAATATTTATGGTAAATAATGAGAATAGAACTGGCAATTTTTACTTTTCGTCAGACAATTTTTTTTGTTTTATTCTATTGTGTCTTTTAAATTTGCTACTTTTCTAAAAAAAAAAATTTTTTTTTTTAAATGAGCAGCTTAATTTTTAACTTAAATTAAAATAAAATAAAAATTCATTTTAGCTCCATGTTTGCAAAAACTTAAAAAAAAAATTAATAAACTTGTCAAAAAATGAATAATCTAATTTTCTTAATGATTTTGAAATTGATGATTTCGGTGTGGTAAAAATGACTTTGAATCTTAGAATGATAGAGAAAACGTTGAATAGCAAGAAAAGAAAAAAAATTTATTTATCAGATTTGTTGATAACCTTTTTTTTAAGATTTGTTGATAACCTTTTTTTTAAGCAGGCAAGCAAAATACTTTAAAAAAAATTAATTATTTGTCTAATGAAAAATTATCATTTTTACTTAATTAGATATCAAATAAATTGTTTCATTAAGAATTTTAATAAAAATAAAAATCTATATGTTAAATTTAATGATTGATTAAAATTTAGATTGAAATCTTATTGTGAAAAATTTTTAAAATTAATCTTGATTAGTTATCTCTCTATTTTTGTAAACCAATTGCTCCTAATAATCATAATACATTTGATTGAATATAGCTTGTCACCCAGATATCTTGTAGTCAGCAACAGCACCTTTTTTTTTTTTAAACCTTCAGTTTTTAAATAAAACACCGACTGGTATTTACTTCCTCAAGAATCACTATGTCACTTTTTTTCTAGTATTAAATTTTATCAGCTTTCACACAAGACCAAAATCTAAGCTCTAGCTTATTCGGTTCGGCCTCCATTAAAGCTTTAAATCACATAAAGAGAGTTTTAAAAAGTTTATTTTTTAATTTTATATTTTTGAGAATATTATTTATAAGAATCAAAATATTGATAAACCTCGATCAGAAGAAATTCTGAATCAAGTAGGAAAAAAAAAGACCAGAGCTTGGAATGTAACACAAAATAATTAACTTTTGTTTTCTTTTTATTGATTTTTTCACAAATTAAAATAAATCAGAATTCTTGTATTAATCTTTAATTTTAAATAGAATTAGAATTTTTAAAATTTTGCTTGTAAAAATAAAATTATTCAGTAAAATTAGTCACAAAATCAGAAATAAAAAAGATTAAAAATTAGCACGCCATCGTTTTTATCAAATTCAAAAAACAAATTGAACAAGAATTCTGCTTTTTTTGATAATTAAAATTTATTAAAATAAAATATATAAAAAAATACTTAAATAAAAAGCAAAATACTTTTAAAAGTAAAATTATTATATCTTTCACTCAACTATAGGAATCAATTCAAGACTGTTAGGAGTTAAGATTTATTTAAGACCTCATGATGTAAAATTTTAGAGGGAATATCAAATTTAAATTTTTCTTTTTGTGCTATAACTAAGAGTTGATGTTTATTAAATTTTGTCTTAAGTTACAGTGTTCTTTTTTTTTGTCTACCCCTAATAATAAACTTACAGTCAAATTTAATACCAAAGAATCTAATTTATTTATTTTTTCGATTTTATTTCAATGTAACTTAAAATTGGAATCAGTCAGGAGCTCAGTAAAACTTAATTCAATTTCTATTAAAATAAATAATTTAGATCTCTAAAATAATTATTGTCTATGCATCAAGTAAATTTGTTTAAAATAAAGTATTTATTTTAGTAGAGAAGTGATTTAAAATTTTCTGAATTGAAAAACTTTACAACCAAAATCAAAAAATTCTTTAATGTTTTTTGGATGGGCCACTAGGAAAGATTTTTTTTTTGATATAAAAAGTAAATTTGAAAATAAAATAGTTTTTTTTTTAATTTCATTCTATTTGAGTAAGTATAAAAATAAAAATTTTTCTTAAAAAAAATTGTGAAGAAGGGCATGGAAACAAAACAAAACTTTTAATTTTTAATTAAAAATTTTTTTTTCTATTTTTAAAAAATTTATCCGATTTAAAATTATGAAAGAAATTAAAAGCTTTTGTGAGTATTTTGTTTGGAAATTTTCAGTCAAATTTTTTTTTCTAATTGACCGAAAATTCCCAAATAAAAAATTTTATTTAAACTGAATATAATCATTTATTTGTTTTAAAATCAAGTTTTGCTGCTATCGGCTATTTGTTTATTAAATTTGATGCAAATAAGATTTTCCAAAGCATGCATATACTCAAAGAAAAGGCAATATATTGATGGTTTGAGAAAATTATATGATCAAAACGAGCTATTAAATTGTCTGAATGAAAATTATTTGGATGTTTCTCTTCACAATTTTAGTTTCGAAAAAAATCTGATTTTTGATTTTAATATTTTCAATTCGACTTGGATAAACATTCATATGAGTAACTCAACTGAGCTGGTTAGAGCAGAAAAGATCAAAAATTTGGAAATTTATTCAATCATATACAGTAAGCTAAATTCTCTCATAAATGATGATTTTCTTCCTGAATACCTAACTGAAATTTACTTTAAACATAATGAAATATCTTTCATAAAACCTGATTTTTTTTTCAAATTTAAAAATTTAGAAATAGTCGATTTAAATTCCAATCGAATAAAAATAATTGAATCATTTAAATTCGATTCGAATTTAATTAAAAACATTGATTTAAGTAATAATGATATGAATCAATTGAACTCAATTTATTTTCAAAATTCAAAAAGCCATATAAATTTACATATAAATCTAAGCTCAAATAGTTTAGAAGTATTTCCAAAATTTTTTGGAAATTTAAATTTAATTTATCTGGTAAATTTGAACAATTCAAATGCAACCAGCTTTTTTTTTGAAAGTTTACAGCCAGAACGTTTAGATGAAAGCATAAAAAATGTAATTAATGTAAAAAAGATAAGCCTTGATACTTTTAAGAGAAGATTTATTTATTGTTTCGCATATTTTTATAGAATTAAAATAGTTTGTGATAGATTTAAGTGTATTGTGGTGCGAAATGATTTAAAATCACAAGAGAATTGTTGGAAAGATTTTTTTAATGTTAAAAATTTTGTTTATAATAGAAAAATGCTTTCTGCTTTTCATTTTACCATAATAGTTTTATTTTGGATATTTTTTTTATTTATTTAATAAAAATTTGTATGATTTTATTAGGTTCACTCTTATTTTGTCAAATGATTTGTCAGATAGAGTAAAGCAGAGTTGTTTAAAAGTCCCAAGTCTCAAGTCAAGTCCAAGTCCGGATTTTTTTTTTTTTAAAAGTCCGAGCCAAAGACTAATTTTTTTTAGTCCGAGTTAAATTCAGAATCCAGGGCGGTCTACACATATAATTAATCTAAAAAAATTAAGCTTATTTAAATGTTAATTTAATTATGCTTAAATAGGAAAAAAATAAAATTTGAAAAATCAAATAATTTAGCTTTGTCTCATTTAATTGCACTCTTAATTTAAGTTTCAACCAAACACCACTGTTAACTCTTATCTATTTTTTTATCCAAGTTATGGAACACAATTATCAAATTTATATTTCCAAAATAATCTTTTTGACTTTAAACTTTTTAAAAAAATTAAAAAAAAAAAAGTCCGGACTTGGACTTTTATTTTAACAATTTATTTGGGACTTTTAAACAACTCTGGAGTAAAGAATTTTTGCAAATTATTTTCTGGTAACACTAAAGTTGCTTAAAATATTGAATATTTAGGTCTCCACATAGGTGATAGTAATTTTATCTGAAATTTTATTGAAGAAAAGTGGAAAAAAGGGCAAAGTAAAATTTTTGCTCAATCTTCAATTTTCTCTTTTTGCTCAAAAAATTTAAATGCGCAATTTCATTGCATTGCACTATACACACTTTTTTAACTTTTTAAAACTTTCAAATTCAATTTAAAAAAATTGCAAATATGCAATGCAATAAAATTGCGCATTTAAATTTTTTGAGTAAAAAGAGCAAATTGAAAATTGAGCAAAAATTTTACTTTGCCGAAAAAAGCTGAGAAGAGTTTTTATTCTTTAAACGGGCTTGGCTGTAAACCAAAATCGGCATGTCCTAATTTAGTTAGTTTTCTCTATGAACAGCTTTGTCAATCAATTTTTCGATATCATCTAGATTCAAATAAAATCTTAAGACTTGAATTTTGATATCTCTCACTATTTCTCTTTAGTCCTTATTTAAGTATAGTTTAGTCTTAACTTCAAGCAGCGCACGCTAACAACTAACTACTAACTATTATATAAACTACTAACTATTTTATTTAATAAAATTTTAACTAGATTAAATTGTTTTAATTATTTATTGGCTTAAATCCCTTAAGTCCAAACCGAGACTTTACAATAAGACAAAATTAATTAATTAAAAGAGCATCAGGAATTAAGGAATATTCCAGAACTAGACCTCTGTTAGAAACTTAACAGTTAGAGATGGTTGAACAACTATATATGAAACACAAGACTTTAGTAGAAATAACTGACCATTTATTTATCGAGGAAAATCGTGGTCTAGTTGATTCAGTTAAGTTTGTTGTTGTCCAAATCAAATTAAATATGGAAATAAGCTTAGCCTTCTTCAACTTTTATTTTTATGATTTATTAAATGATCTTTTAAGATAGATTTTTAAATAAAGTAATTGCTCAATTTTAGTGACATGTTCTTATGTATTCAATAGTGTTTTTCATTTTGACCTTTTTCGACAATAACGTAATATCACTGTGGTCGAAAAAAAAGCAAAAAAAATGACTTAGTAATTAATGCGTATAATAAGATGGGCCATCATCTGCTTCAAAATAAAATTTCTTATGGGAAAATGTTTGATCTTTAATTTAATTAACAACACTGGCTTAATAGTTGGAATTGTTAGTTTAAGGGTGCCAAACTTACCAAAAAAATTTAAAATTAAAATCTAAAGCAATCAAAATAAATAAATTTTAAAAAAATTTATCACTATTTATTTTCATGTAAAATATGAATTTTCTTGTTTAAAATATAAGATAAAAGATTATTTACTTGTTGTCACTTTTTTAGTAAATTTTCAGATTAAAAAAAAACCATTGATTATCAAAGTTATTGGATGAAAAAAAGTATTTTTCTCTTACTAATTCAATTATCTATTTTGTCAGTGATTTCTTAACGCTAATGTTATGATAAAAATCATTAATAAAAATTAAAATGATTAAGAAAGTAAAAATTAAAACGCTTTTTTTAAATAGCCCTATGACCTTTGAATCAGAGTTGCTTAAAAGTCCCAAAAAAATTCCAACTCCGGACTTTTTTATTTTTTCAAAAGTCCAATACTTGCTTCAACTCAGCTTTGAATTCAAGCCAAATTACTATCTACCCGCTAAATCTTACCTTTATCTAAAGATCAGAACGCAACTCAGAGAGAAACTTAAAGATGATCCATCCTATCATACGCAAGGACCGATAATAGACAATTAAGTTCACTTTTATCAAGTCTACAAGTATAAAAACCTGTTGCAATCCTAAGTTATAAGCATTCAAGCATAATCAAGTTTTTAAATTGATTAATTTGCTGTAAAATGAAGATAAAATTAAATAGTAAATTAGCTTTTATAAAAATGAATTTTCAAATTTAGACCATCAGCTACAAATGTCTTTAAAATTTTAACTAAAATTTTATTTATACTTAGGTAAGTTTTTAGTAAAATTTAGAAGAAAAATATCAATAGAATATTTATAGAAAAATTAAATTGTTAAAAATCACATGATTTGAAGAGATTTTTTAAGAAAAATAAAGCAATAGATTTGTTCAGAATTTTGTCTAGATTTAAAAAAAAAAAAGTGGGCTCATAATTGGAGATACGAATTAAACCAGAAAAAACACATTTTTTTCCTTTTTTTAGCCAACAAAAACCGCCACACCCTTTTTTTTCTAAATTACATTGGCATGAAGAGAATTTTATGCTCTTTCAGATTATATATAATTTTTTGGTATATTAAAGTTTTATCTTTGAGATTTTGAGTCTTAAAGAACAACAACTTTTTAAAGGGTTTGCTATTTTTGGAACCCTGGGTGAAAAAATTTTTATGATGTTTTCGAGTACGTAGATTACGAATTTTGAGTCAAAAATGTGGAATTCAGATAGCACTAAAGTTTTGAATTTCGTGAACTTTACATCATTTTAAAATTAATAAATTTAACACAAAATAATTACCTGAGCATTTTTTTCCTGAATTTCTTTGTTTGCTCTTTCATTCTGAGCAGTTATGTTCTCAATAATGTCTTTAAATTGACTTTGTTTCTTCATCAACATTTCAATTAGCTCATTGTCGTGCTTTCCTTTGTCAATCAAAGTTTTAACCTGATCTTTTAAAGTTCTATTTTCGTTTGTTAAAACACTATTGCGCACTTTGGTCGAGTCCAATCTTTCTTTAACTTTATTATAATCGTTCTCAAGAGCCTCGTTGTCTTTTTTAAGCTTGTCAAATTTTTCTCTCTTGTCTTTTTCTTTTCGTTTCAAATCGTCCATGTGCATTCGGTCAAAATTGGTGCGCGCAGAAGCGGCCGAGCCACTGTACATTGAAAAAGTCTTATTTCTGTTCTCATACAAAAAAGCACTCTCGTTAAAATCATCATCTTCCATGCGACTACCAATTGTGCTCATTTCATTCATGGCTGCTTTTTTTTTCAAATTTTCCACTTTGTTTTGTAACAAGATAATTTGTTGCTGTCGACCCTTCCAATTAGTTTGACCAGACAAAATAGACTTGATGTCCACACCATCACCTATTTCTTTTTCTAGCGCTTTGTGCGCCTTTTTCAAATCCTGCTTCAATATTTCAGCCTGGCTTTTAACCTCCATCAAATTATGTGTCAATTGATTTATTTTTTCCTTTAGCTGTTTGTTTTGATTCTTTAGCATGGCCTCTGTGGACTCATCAACACTTTTGCCAACCGAGTCCGCCGCACTGTCTAATTTGTTCTCCAAATCTCTGATATTTTTGCTCAGCTTTGAGTTTTTTGTTCTTTCGGACTCGAGCTGTGCCGTCAATTCTCTGACCTTTTTGCCCAAATCGATTATTTTGGTCGCAGCTACTTCATTTGAAACAGGACCATCGAACAATTTTTTTTCCTCATCAATTTTTTTTTTCAAATACTTGATTTCATAGTCCTTTTCGGCAGATATTTTTCTCAATCGGGTATTTTCGTCTTGAAGTTCGCGAAATTTTTCAGGCCAAGAGGCCGACTCCTGCACAGCCGTTTTGACAGTTTTCGACTTGAGACTGGAGACGCGGGTACTTTGAGTTGATTTTTTGCGCTCGTCATCAGACGAGTCGGCCAAATTGTTCAAGTTGTAGACATCGGCCCGAAAGTCAATGTCGTTGTCGTCCTCGTAGTCAAGCTCAGATATGTTGCGATGGTTTGTCATGCTGTTTTGGGTTCTCTAATAGCTCACCGTGCCCATCAATCAAGGCTAGTCTGATTTTTTTTTTCAAAATAATTTTCAATACCTAAATCAATAAGATATTTTCTTATTAGTGCAAAAGAGATTTATTAAAATTTATGAAAAAAATAAAATAAAGTGGTTGCCAAGCAAAATTCAAAAGAAAAAAATCAAATTCCATTCTCGAAATAAATATTCATTTAAATTAAAATTCTGTTTTAAATGTCCATGTTATTTAGTTTTTACTTTTGACAGCAAATAGTTTTTTATATCAGTGTATTAAAATGTGTAAGAGAAAAATTATTTTTATTTTTAATTTTTTCTAAATAAAAATTGGTTTTTGTGAAAAAATTTATTCTAATTAAAATAGAAAAATTAAACTATTTGATCCAAAGGGAATTTTTAGAAAAAATAAAATGAAATTTTAAATTTTCATCAAGATTAAATGACCATTTTTTTTGCTTTTTTGTATAAACAACTAACCTTAGTGGGCATAAAACTAGTCTCGCTCCGCAGGTATTCTGCTGTAGCTTATCAGGACACTTTAAATAAACAGCTTGATTTCAATGCTTATTTCCCAAATTATAATCCATCCTCAAAAGCTAAAAAAAACTAAAGCTATTTTCAAATAATAGTGCTATGTATGCTTTAATTTTTTTTTTTAATTTACTTTGATCACAAAATTTGTGAACAGAAACTTTATTTTATTTTTTTACATCATTCTCGCGGGATTATTAGGGATTATCTAAAAACTGCCGACCACCGACCATTTTGTAGAGAATTTAATGAACTTTTACGCAAAAGTATCAGTTGCACCATAAGACCTAGTTTTTGACTTGTAAAACTAGAAATAACGAGTCAATACCTGAGTTGCTGTTAACGGACCACATGTTTCCAGGATAATTATAAGACCTTGACCTTCCGACCACTAATTATATGAAAGAGAATAGGCTAAGCATTATTGCAGAAAAATAAATTGTCTCCTAGCTCTTTTTTTTTTAAGCTCATAAGAAAAACTAAAAAAAATAACTAAAAATGTATTTTTTAGGTAAAATTCTTTAATTTTAAAAAATTGAAAATTTTATTGCATACCGTTTTGTAGAGAATTAAAATCAAGTATTTAATTATTATGATTAATTTTAGCAAAATATTTATTTTAATTTTTGATTAGGAACGAAAAATATTTTTTGAGGATAAGCTTAAAAAATTCTTTTCTCTTAGAAATACTGATGCGACCTAAAAATACATTTTTAGTTACTTTTTTTAGTTTTTCTTATGAGCTTAAAAAAAAGAGCTAGGAGACAATTTATGAAAATCTCGATGCAACATTAAAAACATAAAATTTAAAACCTAAGTTTTTTACTACTACATTTTAAGTAAAAAAAATACTCAAAAAATTATTTTTAAACAAATCTCACTTTAACTGGATTTATTAAAAACAAATGCTGCACTTATACTCAAATTCAATAATAATAAGCTGCACATCAAGACCTAAAACAGAAATAAATTTTGACTATTTTTTGGTTTTTATTCGTTTTTAATAATTTTTTAAGTATTTTTTTAATTTTTAAATGTATTGCAAAAACTTAAGCTACGCGCAATATACAAAAAATTACATTTAGATGCAACAGATATCAGCAATAGTATCACAGTACTATATTTATAATTATCTATACTAAATGTGTCTGCTTTTATGACCATCGTAAAAACCCCATAAAAGACCTAAATTAAATTCTGGCTAGTCAATTTAATTTTCTTAGATAATTGCTTAATATCTGAACTTGACTAATTTTTCTGTTTTATGTGATCACGTGTTAAAATTTCTGTGATCTTGGATGTTTGGTCCGATGGAGAAAGGAAACGTAGGTAGTAAAATACAGGAAAGGTAATAATATTTCTAATCAAATTAACATAAAGGATACATGGCAGTTGGAAAAAAAATTGCTCAGCACTAAAATGTAAATTTTTTTTCGCATATTCTTATTAAACTCGATGCGCTGATAAAGAATATATGTAAAATTTTGCTAATTACTTAATATTTTCATATTTTTAGGCTTGTCAAAGTTTGAACCTATTATAGAGGGTGGAATTTACAAATTGCTAAAAATTTTATTTTGTCTGGAAAAATTGTTCCTATCATAAAATTCTCTCAGGATTTCGAAAACGCTATTAGTTTTTTTTTTCATAGCACTTTTTTACAAAAATAAAGAAAAACCCAAAAAAAAGGATTTTTCTCTTCTAAAGCTTCAAGTGCGAAGAGACGTTAAGACAAAAATTTTCTGAGACACATCATTTATCTTATTTTAAGCCACTGATAACATATTAAAATAGCTGAGATTGGAAAACTTGGCTTCGTTCGTTTTTTAATAAACAAAAAGTGTAAAAAAGGTAATAACTTTTTTAAATACTAAAATTAAATTAAATATGCCTTAAAAGATGGAAATATTAATTTTTTAGGACTAAATATTAATCTGCATAAAAGAAGACCCAAAAAAATTAGTTTAATTATTTTAAAAAAGTACTATTTAAATTTATTTTTTTATTTTTATTTGATATTTTACCATTTTTTTGCAAAAAAAAAATATTCCAAGAAATGAATGGATGCTCTCGAGTATATTTGAAATTTTATATGGATGAATTTATTTGATACAACAAAAAACTATCATGTTGATTGCTTTGAAAAAAATCTTAGTGAAATTGCTAAACTTGAGGATATTGTAGAAGATCAAGTTAATATATTGAGTATAAATGAAAGAAACTGGAAATATTAGCGATTAATAGATTTAAAGTGATGCTGTCGATGAGAATACTAGCTTAGATGGTCCATGGTCTAATATAATTAACATACCAAAAAGTGGTTTTGAAAAGTTACTTAATTTACATAATATTGCTTCACTAATATTATAAAACAGAACTTACCAGTTCTCATGCATCAATTCCTCATTCTAATATGAAAATAAAATTTACTGAAAAAAATAATTTTATCTTATTTTTCCTAAATTTTAGTAATAATTCAATCCCTATTCATCAACCCCTTAATTCAAAAACAGACTGGATAAGTTCAGACGTAAGGAGAAACCTACCATGAATGAAGTCCTGATGCTCAGTAGAATCGACACGAGGGATTGGTGACCTAACGAATAGCAATCTTGGATCCGAATTTTACTGATTAAGTGTACATACCACAGTAACCATAGATGGGATCCTACTGTTCCCCATCTTCGCAAGTCTAGCTTGCTAGCTTGTTGTAACTTATATTGTTATTATTATTATTAATTCCTGATTTTGCTTGTAGTAAAATTTGATATTTCTCAAAAATTTTTCGACTAGGTGAAATTTCAAAGTAAAAACAGAAATGTATTAGAGATCAGAGATCAGAAATATATTGGATTCTTTAAACATTTTCTGAATAATATTTTGCAAGTAATGAAGCAAAAACTTAACAAATTGATGGCAAAATAATATTTCTAATCAAATTAACATGATTATCCTTTTGTTTAATCTATAAAAAACAAGGCCCATAGCATGGGTAGACTATTGCTAATTTAAAAATTAAAATTTTCAATTGAGACAAAAAGTTGTGATTCAAATAAAATAATCAAACAAATTTAAAAATGTAATTCTAATGCGAAATATGCGCCAGCATTTCTCTAAGTTAATTTAGGCCATTCTTGAAAAGAAAAATCAATTTTATTTTTAAGCTAGCTTTATGGCTTTAGAAAAAATCACAAGCAGCATCAAATAGGTTAGTCGAAGTTAAATTGCAAACTCAATGTGTCAAACAAATCAATTAAGTTTTGTGATCAGAAAGGTCGAAATTTTTTTTCCACTTAAATCTGAAAATAATTGGCTTCCTAAAAATTCAGCTAAATATGGGCAAATTAAAATTATAATGAAGTAAAGTAAATTTTTAGATTGATTTGCATTCATGTAGAAATTTTGATTAAAGTAAAAAATTGGTCAAGTTAAAGTTCAAAATTTAATCAATTCAAATACTTTTAACTGATAAAAAACTTTAGTTTTCATCAGAGTTGATCAAATAACAAAGTCAAAAAAATCCTTATCAGATTTTTTACGTAAATTTATTATTTTTTAAATAAACTTGACTTGAGACTTGTGACTTTTAAACAACTCTGATTTTAAATAATTTTAATTAAAAAAAAAACTAAAAAAACAATTAAAAAATGAAAAATTTATTCACTCAGAAATCAAAGAAAAATGGTCTATATACAAAACGCATAAAATAAGAACTGACAAGAAAGTGTATTATTAGTGTGTTCTTTCAAATTTTCCTAGAGACATTTATTTGTTCTATCTGAATATTATTTATTCGTTACGAGAAGAAAAATAGATCAAGAATTGATCCCAACACAATTTTGGTTTGATTGAAGGAAATGCTCCAGGATATCCAAGCCAAAATAATGCATTAGAAGGTACAAATCAATCAATAAAAAAAAGTCAATTCCTTCACAGGTAAAATACCTTTATCTCAATTTCTTGAGTGAGTGAAAATTATTCTGAATCGTTGGTCAACAGATCAAGTCACTATCAAAATAAGGGAAGATGAACCTTTGATAAAAGATGATTACTGGTACGATGCGCTTTCATATGGACAAAAAAGCCTATTTTGAAATATAGTCCAACGTACTATATTTATATGTTAAAACTAGATAAATTGGTTGACTAAGATCAATATTTAGATAATTTAGAATATGATGGTATGTGTTTTAATGAATGTGAGTTTGTTTCTTATTTAAACCTTAATACATTCATTCTGTATAACGATACGGTTCATTTGGTGAAATTGGATAAACAAAATTGCTATTTTTCGTTATTGTTCATGCAAAGATTACTTTTAAAGATTACACATGTCAACATATTGTTGAAGTATTATTAACAAATAAGACAATTCAATAATTTTATGAGAATCAAGTCCCAAAATATTTTTATTCGGTAATTGGTTCTAAGGTGAAGAAAAAAAAGTTTTTTTATATTCATCTAGTAAAATTGGTGGAATATCAGTAATTTGACTCAATGAATTAGCATACGCCATTGTTTATCAAGTCAGAAATTTAATGAACTTATTCAACATTAAAATTTATCCAAAATTTAGATTTAAAATTTATATATTTTAAAAATTTTGAAAAAAATGAAATTCAAAATATTCTATTAATTGATAAAATTTATAATTAATAATTTATAATTAATTAAATTTATAAAATATAATTTAACATTAATAATCTAATGAAAATTAAAGTTTGTTCAGGACAATCTGAAGAAGTGCGATGTTTTAAATATTTTTTCAGTCTCAAATAAAAAAATAATTTTAAAATAAAATTTGATCAAAATATTTAAAATGAGCAAATTTTATGTGAAAAATTAATTTTTTTTATGTGACATTTAAAATATTTTAAATTAAAAAAATACAGCTTTGACAGAATTTTCGTCATTTTTTTTTATTTATTTCAATGAACGCCTTAAAGGCGATGTAAAAAAAAAATGATTAAAAAAAAAAAAAATTCAAAGCAAAAATAAAATTCTTTGCCGAATACTTTGAATTTATTTTTTCAGATTAGATTCTAAATTGAGAAAAATATTAACTAACGTACCAAAAATCAGCGCTTTTTATCTAATATAAATGAAAATTATCAAATAACATCATAGTTTTTTTTAAAAGCTTTAAAAAAATAAAAAATAATTTAAAAAATATTCTTGAATAAAAAAAAAACAAACTGTTCAGCGTCATTTTAGCAAATTATTTAAAAGCATTATTTTTGTTGAATTTTTTTTTTAAATAAATCATTTAACCTATTATTATTCCTCCGAAAATAAATAAAAGTAATAGATAATATTTCAAGCTTTAAAATTCATTATTTAAAAAGTATTTAATTTTTTTTCTTATTTTGAATGTTCATGTAGACATAATCTATGCTTTTTTCAGAGGTAAATTAGAAAATAAAACAAGATATTTTTTTAGAATAATTTTAATTCAGCACATAATTTTTATTTTTTAGTAAAGTTTTATAAATGATTCATCTGATTTTATTTTACTTGACGACTTTTGAAAAAATTTTAATAATTATTTAACAGTAAGAATTTTTTTTTGTTAAAAGTTTATTGTGCACAATTAATTTAAAAAATTATGATAGAGAAAAAAAATCAATTTTTAATATTCAGACTCATGAAAATTTAGAAAATTTAATTTTCATTTCCTAAGACTTGCACTCTTTTTCACTTTTTTATATTCCTATAAATTCCATTTTTTTCATAAATTATTTTAAAATTGATTTATTTTTTAAGTTTTTTCTAAGACCAGTCCGATTACCAAAAAAATGTATCAAAATTCTTTTCAACAAAATACTTTGTCAGCTCCAGGAATGGGTTATGGTTATCCTAACATGATGCCAATTTCTTATGAACAAAGAGTTAACTATGCTTATGTATTTCGAAAGCAGCAAAGAGAATTTATAGAAAAAAGATTGAAAGAGAGCTATCCGACTAAATTTGTTCTGGTTTACGGTATTTTAATGATTCTGCACTCAATCGCACAAATAGCTCTGCACATAGTCTTGATAATATATAAGGGGGCTAATTATAAAATCTATCACGGCATTTGGGGCGGAGGCTTGAGTCTTTTTATGCCAATTTTAGCTCTTCTTTTGAGTAATATTATTTTTAAAAAAAATATATTTTTTTTAAATTTTAATGTTAGTTAAATTTCGAAATATACATTTATACCGTATAGCAATACTAGTAAATATGCTTGGAGCAATATTGGTTATACTTGGAATTATTCTAGCAAGTGGATTTGGTCTAATGGAATATGAAAGAAGATACTCAAGAATAGCAAAAGAATATTTGTATGATGCTAACAGAGACATGATGCCTGTGACAATAGCTATGTTAGTTTTGGCAGTTTTGGCTTTTATATTTGCTTTTGTCTATTTAGTAGTTGTTGGTACAATTTTTAAAAGACCAACTTCTTCTACTGTAAATTATAGCCAAAGTAATCAAGCATATCCAGTTAATTTGGCAATGAATAATAATAATAACATGAACCCCAATTTAGCATGGAATAATGCACAAACTTTTCCAGATAATTCAATGAACTTAGTTCTCAATAATTCTTTGGTTCCCAACTCTTCAGCCTATTAAATTTACATTCGAAATGCACGAAAATTATTAAGAAATTTTTTAAATAAACAATTGAATGAAGGATTGTAAATTTATTAAGACTTATCCTGTTCTTAATTAAGTGATAAAACTCACAATTTTTTTTAAAATTATAAATTAAATTAAATAATAAAAAAAATACACATCAACAAACTTGCAAGCTAATTTTAAAAGGTCTTAATTTATAAAAATTAAAAAAAAATGGGGAGTAATTGTAAAAAAAGAAAATTTTTTTAGTGGGAAATGTTAAAGAATAATTTTTGTTAATAAAGGGTTTTTTTAAAGTGGCAAAAATGTAACGGGTGGCCAAAAATGGTTGCCTTAAAACTCATTTAGAAAAAAAATGGTTTAATAATGGATAATGATAATGATAATATAGGGAAATTTTGAAGATTTACAGCTTTTTTTCTCTAGTTCCTAAAATTGATATTTTTATAAAACTTTCTTTTCAAAATTAGCTCTCTCTGGCCTATTAATTGACCCCTCTCTGCGACCTAGGTTGTTCTCATAAAACACCATATAAAAGTTACAAGTTTAATATATCATTTTGTAGAGAATTTTTTTATGATTAAAATGAGCTATAGATTGCTTTTTGCGTCTAGTTTTCGAGAAGATACAATTAAAAAAACACCAAAAAATGACAATTGTTCTAAAAACTAAAAAACTTTGATATTGGAAATATTTATTTAAAAGCTTGAATTCAATTAAAAAAATTTTGTTTTGAAAGTTATAAAATAAAAATTTTTTTTTGAGTCTTGATTTTCAGTGTTTTTTTTAAACTTTAGTGCTAGATGTCATAATTTAAAAGCTTAAATTCAATTATATATTATTCTTTTCCTTTTCTTAATTCTCTATCAGAAGCTAATATCAAAAGAGAAGAAGTACCCAGCAGTTCGTTCTATATTAAAACTAAAATATGACACTTCCTCCAACATGGAAGAGGCTTATTTATCGGTTTTGTGAAATTTAGTACAATTGAACAGAACAAAAAGTAAAAAGTTTTAATAACTATTTTTCTGGAAGTTAAAATTTGGTTCTGTTAAAGCAACAAAGTGCAACATTCATGGTTGCATAAACTGCCAAAGTCTGTTGTAATGTGCAAACTCTCTGCAAAATGCACCATGCTCAAATACATTGAAATTTTTTTCTGCTAATCTTGCAGAGTTTTAAAAGAATGTTGCCAACTATGCAACTATGAATGTTGCACTATGTTGCATTAACAGAACCAATTTTTAACGTTCAGTAACATAGCTTTTAATACTTTTTACTTTTTGTTCTGTTCTATTGTACTAAATTTTACAAAGCCGTATTTATCTAGATTTAATTGGTAAATCAACACACCTTCTCATGATAAATCTCAGTCAATTATTCAATTAAACTTAGCTTATAATTTCTTAAATATTTTTTCTTATTTTTTACAATTTATTCTCTAACATATTTGATCGAAATTAAAATTATTGATCAGAATAAATTTTTTTTAAATTAAATTAAAATAAGAAAATCTGGGAAATTAAGTCCAGGAATGGCACTTTGAAAATAATTTAAAAAAATAAGGTTTTATTTAAAAATTGATTTTGATATCTCAAAAAGATTTCGACATTATCAGCCACCATGCAATTCTACAAAAACAAAAACAAATCAATTTAAACAAAAAATGATCTCTTAAAATATTAAAGCAGCAAAAAGCCGATGTATTTCAAGGACAAAATTTTTTTGTCTTTTATTTACATCAGAAAAATTATTTTATGCAAAAAAGATGTAACAAAATTTGTAGCACTAAGTTGCAGTATTTTTTTTCAATGTATTTTATTTTGGTAAATTTTAATTTATCAAAAAATGAAGAAATTTGATTATTTTTTTTTAATTTCACAATTTCTAAAATTTGAATAATAAATAGTAGTAGTAGATAATTGCGTGGATCTTATCCACAAAGCTGAGAACGCCTGAGCGTTTTATTTTCAGCAATAGCAGTCCTATACATTTTCTTAAAATTATACAATAATTGAATTGATAAATTAATAATTACACTTAAAAGTAAATGCCAAATAATGAATGATAAACACTAAAAAGAAAAGAAAAACACAGCTTTGACAAAACTAAAATGGTTCAAGAGAAACCACAAAATGTTAAAGACACAAAACTTTGACTTAACAAAACAATAAAAAACACTTAATATAATATTTTTTTTTTTAAATTAGTTTAAATTAGTCTTGACTCGTTCGATTCCAGCCATTTGTCTAGCTTTGCTTTAAACGAGTTGACCGATTTAGCTACGACTATGTCATTAGGTAATATGTTGCACCACTTGCTTGTTCTGTTTGTGAAAAAGTTAAGTCTAGTACTGACTGATGAACAAAAATCGTTTCTCTCTCTCGCGTTGAAGCTTTGGGGTCTCACTCTCTTACTGTTGCCTCTTGTAGACGATGAAGGCCCTTGTAGTAGTAAGCTATCTCTAGGCAAAGGTTTATTTAGTAAGTTAAGGGCATCGACTTGGTTAACAAATTTGTAGAATTGAATGAGATCACCTCGTTTTCTTCTTAGCTCGAGAGTTGTTAGTTTCATGTTCTTGAATCTTTCGTCGTAGTTTAAGTTGAAGTGCTTGGCGGGGATTCTCGTGGCTCTTTGTTGAGCTTTTTCGAGTAGTATGATCTCGGCCGTGTTGGGAGGGGACCAGGCTGACACTGCAAACTCTAAGTGGGGCCTTACGAAAGTTAATTAGATAAATTTTTTTAAATAGATCAATTTTTTTATATAAACTATCAACCGTAAATATTTCTTTTTAGACGATTCTCTAAAAGTAACCGAGCTATGATTTGGTCTTTTTAAATAACAAAATTTACAATCATATAATTTGAAAATTCTGCTTTTTGATCAATTCATTATTCAAATTTTTGAATTTTAGATTTTATTCAATTTAAATTGTGAATTTTTTATTTTAGAAAATGAATTGTTAGAAATAAATTAGACTTAGATCAAGCTTGTTTTATTTATTAATTTAAATTGATAAATTAAAGGAAAAATCTAATTTAATAAAAATATAAAAAATTACTTAATTATTTATTTTTCTTGCCAAATAATCTCTTAAAGCGCGAGCCTAGTCCTTTTTTTTTTAGTTCTTTATTTTTTATTGAATGGTTTTGTTGGGTCTGACTTTCAGATAGAGGAGTTGTCTCCGAATAATTCATTATGTTCCAATCAGTATTCGTTTGATTTGCAAATGGATAACTGTCAATAATTTCTCCTGTTTCAATTAACAAGTATTCAGAACATGGATTTATTTCCAAATATATTTCTTCATAATAAAAATCATCTTCATCAACAATTTTAACAATCATTTTATGAGCAAAATGTAAATGTAATACGCAAATGTAGTACTAAATTTTATTTCTATTTGAAAAAATCTCATGTATTTATTGAAGCGAAAACTAATCAAGAATCGAAATGATACAATTATTAATTTTTATTAAATCTATTTTTTCAATTAAGTTCTATACATTGAAGAAGTTTTACTTTAATATTGGTAATTAAGAGTAAAAGTGTAGCATAAATTTTAGGTTACCAGATTAATATTTAGAATCAAGATAACTAAAGATTTTAAGCTGAATTTCTTTAGCAACGTAATGAGATTTGAACTTAAATTGAAGAATTGAGTCAAATCAGTTTGCGTTGCGCCCACATACATCACTTAAATGATTAAACAAGTGAAAAAAAAGTTTTTTATTAAAATTCTTGTGATTAATTTGAAAAGACCTTGAACTAATAATTTTTAATAATATTCAATAATTTTTTGAAACTGATTTTTTTTGAATGTGTCCAAAAGTTTGTCTTACCATGTATTTAAAGAGTCTAAATATTTTTCAAAATTTTTTTGCAAATAAATTTGTTACAGAAAATTAGACTAAAAAAAGCAAAATAAAGAAAAACAAAATTTTCTAAATATTAAATAAGTCTACATTGTAGCTAGACATGTAAGTTTTGAGGTAAGGTCTTACACATATGTGTTTGATTTTTGTCCTATATTGTCACTGTCAGTATTTTTTTAACTAATTTAAAAATTTGCTTACATTTGAATATTAACTGAATTCTTGATACTCTCATATAAGATTATTACAACCTTAGTGTTTAAAAATGTAAGAAAATAAGCATTTTGCAACGAAACTCAATTCTGGATAGTTGTTTAATATCATTACAGTAAACGATATTAAATTGAATTAAAGATTAAAAAGAAACTTATAAAAACCATTGTTTGCCTAAAGAAATTAATTTTTTAATCAATAAATTTTTTATTTTTTCAATCAAGAACTAAACTAGGAAAATATTATTCATTTATCAGATGAAAAAGCTGAAGATTTTGATGTTTTTTACAAAGAGAGTAGATAAAATCTCAGAACTCGCTTTCATGATTTTCGTACACAAGATAGCAATTTGTGTAAAAAACAAATTCAAGCTAAAAATTTACGATAAAAAAGCAAAAGTCAAAAAGGACAAATGGCAAATGTCATATGAGTCCGTTATATCAAGCATTTCTAATTCAAAAATAAATTGAACTTTCTTTTTTCACATTTTGTTTTTATTTAATAAAAGAGTTTAATTTAATTTATACATATCGAGATATTTGTGCATTTTTGGTTTTTTAATTTATTGAAACAAACGATTTAGAGTCTTTCAAAATGAACACTTTAAAAGGGAAAATCCTAAAATTTTTAGACAATTAATTAGACGAGAAAAAGATAGAATCGTCGGCAACTCAAATCGGCACTTGGCTTTGGGTTTGTTGCTAGGATTAATTAACTTTTTTTTTTTTTCTTACATTTCTAATGGTCAATATATATTTTTGTTAAAATGATGATTTCTATTGATCCAATCAAAATAATTTTCATTTTATTCAAAAATGCCAAAAATACATGAAAAAATCTCGATATGAATCAGTAGTAGTAGTAAGTTGAACTACAACTCGGAAAAATACCCGAGCATAGCTCTAATGAGCTAGAGCAGTCGCTTCTTTTTTCACAAGCCATGCATCTAATTTCGACTTAAAAATATTTAACGTTTTTGCGCTAACTATTTCTTCCGGTAGCCCGTCCATATGTTTACAACCTTATTTGTGAAAAATGGAAACGCGAGGCACAGTTTTTTATCTGTTCACGACGTAGAGTCTTTGAATGATTTGAATTTTTAGATCGTATACTTGACCACTTTGACCATAGGTTAATCCTTTTTTAAACTCAACTAACTCAATTTTATTAATTAACTTGAACAACTGGATCAGATCTCCTCTCAATCTTCTCGTAGTTAGGTTCGTCAGGCCGAATTTAGGTAAGCATGCCGAGTAAGTCAGGTGCTTTAAATTTGGAACTAACTAAACAGCCCTACGTTGAATCTTTTCTATCATATCGATATCTTTTTTAGGTAAGGGCACCAAGAGATTGTGGCGAATTCTAAGTGAGGTCTGACCATTGAAGTGTACAGTAGTTTAATGTTGTTAACATTGAGAAATCTAAGCGATTTCTTCAACATAACCAAAATCCTATTAGCTTTAGCTGTAACATAGTTTACTTTTGTGTCCCATTTTTTTATTATTCCGAGATCTCTTTCGCATACTGATTTATTAAGTAGAAATGACTCAATTTTGTAATCATGCTTTGATTTGATACTACCAAAATGGATAACTTTACATTTCTCGACATTAAGCTGAGCAGACCAGTCTCGTGACCACTTACATATATTATCAATGTCGAGTTGTTTGAATGATTCTTAGAAATGTAAATAGAATATTCTATAGAAACCCTAAAATTACATAATTGTATAATCTCACATTTATGAAATATATTACATAAAATTAATAACTTACATATATCTAGGCAAGACTTAAAACCAAGATAGATGAAAGTTTTTTCTGACATATCTAGCTAACAGTGATGTTTTTGATTTTTCCTTGGAAACTTTTTTACTTCCAAAACTAAAAAATATAAATTAAATCAAAAACTTGAACAAATTTGTTAGCTTTTTTATTAGAAAAAAAACAACAAAATATGAATAAAATAAATATTAAAAAAATTAATTTATTTTTCAAAATGATATGTTTGAAATAACAGATTCGATTGACATTGACAATCTCTTTTTTTAGATAAGCCAAACCAATAATCAATTAGAATCTTACTGATGTTTTATTTTTTGTCTTTTATTTAGATAAGAAAAATTAATTTAGGTAAAAAGAATGGTAAAAACACATACCTAAACGATCTCAGTTGCATTGAAACATTTAATGATAGATTTTTTAATTTAAACGAAAGATACATTGAAAGAAATATTCTTAGTACCAGTGGATGTTCTTTAAATTTTAGCAACAGTTACATACTCTATACCACCAGTTGAAGTTAAAATCCTAAATTCTCAATTATTTCTTTTTGAAATAAAATTTTGAATTTTGCAGAATCATTATATTGGTGTTAAAAAAGATGTACCAGGTACTACAATTTACATAACATATTTTGCTCTATCAGAACTTGAGCTTTGGAATTCTGATGTTCTTGTTTTTTGTACTAAATTTCACAATGCCTAGACTGTTGGTCTTGAAAAAAATCTAGATATTTATATTCAAAATGACTTGAAGCATTTTTACTGGCATAGCTTTTAGGAAAAATTGCAGTATTTTTTACTGCTAAAAAGTATATTGATTTAACACTCAAAATCTGGAGGGGTTTTTTGGACCCCTTGTGTTAATTTTTCTTTTTAATTTTTATTCAATAAAAATAAGCATATTTGGCATATAGAAGTTTAAGATTAAAATTTAATGATGATGCTCAAAAAATTTTTTTTTAAGTTTTTTAAGAAAAATGAAGAAGAAAATAAATAAATAGTTAGGTAGCAATTACACAGTATATGTTGTTGTTTTTTTTATTGTAAAAAGCTGACTGAGTTGTGACTCCTTCAGCTAAAGGATAAAAAATTACAAAAAATTGACATAGGAAAAAATTAAAGTTAGCCAATATAAGTTTTTTAAGGGGTTAAGGACCAAATATTAAGTTTTTGACCCTATTTATTTATTACACAACGATTTAATAATATTTAATCTAGATTTACATTTCTGCTTAATTTCTTCAACTTGAATATTGAAGTTTAGTCGTTCGTCAAATGTGATTCCTAAAAACTTAGTGGATTTGGAGAGTTATGGGGTAGAGTTTTACTATTTTAGAAGGGCATTGTGAATTTTGGAACAAAAAAATACGAACAAAAATTTTAAATTGCAATAACTTTTTTTCCTTTGGTCTAAATCTGGTTCTACAAAATGTATCACCTAAAATTTAATCTGTGCAAAATCTCTGCAATTAAATTTAAATGATTTTTTGATGCATATACTTTTTTGCAGAGATTAAATATCGGTGATACATGCTATGTATCACATGATACATTTTGTAGAACCAGTTTTAGACCAAAGGTAAAAAAGTTATTACAATTTAAAATTTTTGTTCTTGTTTTTTTGTTTCATAATTCACAATGCCTTTTAGAGGGAAAGTTTTAATTTGGGGATATGATTGCTTTTAGAAAAAATAATAATGGAGGATTTATCTGTAGAAATTTTGATCTTCCACTTACAGAGCCAAGTTTCTAGTTTGTTAAGATATTTATTTATTTGAGAGTCAATATTACCCTTTTTTCTAAAAATAAAAAGTGTAACCAAGTCGCCAGCAAACAGTAGTGAATAACTTGAACTAGTTTTGTTCTTTTTTGGGATATCATTAATGAACAGATTAAAAAGGAGAGGACTTATTACTGATGTCTGTGGGACTCCAGCTCTAATTTTGAATGGACCATTTTGTGAACTTTGGGTTAAAGATCTTGTCAACTCATTTTAAGATCATAAATTTAATGGACATGTTTTTTAAAAATCATTTTAGATGGCTCGTTCAAATGCAAGAGCAAGTTGTTGAAAAAAGCTTAAAAAAAAATGTCAAAATGTTAAATTTTTCTAAAAATTTTTTTAAATTAAACAAAAAAATGTCTTGATAAAAAAATTTCGATCAAAATGAAATTCTGTCCATAAAAAACAAGATTTTACATTACATTTAGACAAATGTATTTTAAGATACACTCCTTTTACCGTATGATCAAAGCCTTGTTACATTTGATTAAAAAATATTGCGATAAGAATAAGAAAAATGATCTACGCGTGAACTTCCTATCATTAAAAATTATGCATTAGGAAAGCAAAATTTGAAAAAAAATAATAAAATAAAACAAAAAAAAAAACAGTCAAATTTGTTTTAAAATTTCTTATCTAAATATTATAATTAGAATGAAAAATATTAACATTTTAAAATCATATTTTGATCATGAATTTTTTCTTTAATTTTTGCTTTTTTTTCATAATAACAAAGTATAAATAAAAGAGTAAACAATTTTGAATTTTTTTTTTTTTATGTTTTAATGGACTCACTGCCGGATGAAATAATTCTTAAAATCCTAGGCTATTTGGACGTACGGGAACTGATCAAGTGCTCAATAGTGTGCAAACGATGGTACAAGCTGAGCAAAAGTGAGCACCTTTGGACCGAGTTTTCGCTAACCGACATCCAAAAACCAAAATGGTGTCCATCCAAACTGGTTAGCCTTGAGGCGACCAACTATCTGATCACGACTAGATTCAGCCCGCTGATCAGCCGAGTCGACATGTCCAAGCTTTGCTTCACTTTCGAGACTCTTGATCTTCTCTTCAGCAGTTGCCATCGGATCAAGTCTCTTTCAATCAACTTCAAATACATGCAGATTAAAGCGCCTTATTTTCAAGTGGAACAGTGCATACACAAATGGCCTAGGGGAAAATTGGAAAAATTGTACTTAAAAAATGTGTGCGACATGAAAACAAGACGCATGAACAGTTTTAAATTTTCAGCACTGAGTCGAACTTGTTTCAATGCCAGTGCACCATACGACATTATCGAATTGGAGATTATAAAATTAATGCAAAATTTGTTCAAACACAATTCAAATAGTTTGCGTGTGCTGGGCCTTAAATGTGTCGATCCGACCATAATAACCTCTTGCAAGTCTCACTTGGAAAACCTAGAGATCATATTGCTGAATAATGTGAACGACACGGACAGCGTTGTAGAAGAGCTGTCCGAATGCTGTCCGCAGCTAAAGTGTGTCGAGATAGACAAGTGTCCGGATTTTAAAGGCGACGGCTTTCAGGCTCTGATCGAGAACTGTACCAAATTGGAAACGTTGCAGCTAGGCAAAAATGTGCACCCAAGTATCACCGAGCTCAAGGACATTAACTGGTCAAACATGAGGAATCTAAGAGAGCTGTCTGTGACTACAAAATTTCAGCTGAACGAGGAAGCCTCGACTAGTTCGGGCTCTAATTCAAGCTCTAGTTCAAATGGCCACTTTAATCGCTCGCCTCCCATAGATCTCTATGCCAAAACTCTTTTTTCCTATTTGAACGAGTCCAGTTTAGAATACTTGGCCTTGTCAGATTTTAGTCTTCGATTTCCGCCTAATCCGATATCTCAATCGATCGGCGAGTCGAACGGCTCGAAGAAAAAAATTCGCCTCGATCCTGCCGAATCGTCCATGTGCAGCTCTCAGCCCAGACTTAAACATCTCATTATGAGAAATATTCGCAATGTGAAACAGCTCGAAAGCGAGCAAATTTTAAGCATGAAAAATTTTCTAATAAGACAAAATTATTTGCTTAGCCTTGACCTAATCGGTTTGTACATAGACACAAAATTTATATGCGAAATAATTCCTCATTTGGGCAATTTGAGAACATTTTATTTTGGCCATGGCAAGTCGTACAAAAAGTACGTGTCGACAAAAAGCTTCATGAACAATAGACTGTTCAATTTTGGCGGCTATGAATTATCGGTCAATAGCACAATTAATATTGATGATGTGAACAATCTATTGGCCGATTGTTGTCCCCATTTGGTTAACTATGGAATTTTCTACAGACAATCAGAGCTCAGGTTTCGCCAAGACGAGTCAGCCGGCTACAGAAACGAAGCGCTGATCAATTTGGTGAAAAAGTGCTCGCATCTAAAGGAAATAAGCTATTTGAAATCGTTCAAAATACAGGACGATGATGACGATGAGATGATGCAAGAGAAGGAAGAAAATGAGACCGATGAGGACGAGGAGTCCGATGACGAACTCGTCAGACCAGAAAAGCCCAGGAGTAGAAAAAATTATTTTTATTTTATCAAGTACGCAATAGAGAATGCCAGTGAGCATTCGAGTCATGTGAATATGAGACCGTGCTATGGCTTTGACATATCGCCCTCGAGTGGCCATCTATTAGATTTTAATAATTTGAATTTTATTGAAACCTCTTTGCCTGTTATACAAACACCAGTAAATGATTTTCACAAAAATGTTCTCAAAGTTTGAGATGATGTGTTTTTGTTGTTTGTTTGTTCAATTTATACACTAAGATTGTTGTTTTAATTGAATAGTTACTTTTTTTTAGCATTAGAAAAACCTGTATAAATTATTTTTATGTATAGTTATCTATAATTTTATAATAAACTTGTAGATGAAAAAAATTTGGATTTTTTTTTTCACTTGAAAACTGTTGTTGTAAAAAATTTGAGAATTTGATCCTACAATTTATTTTGGCATCAAATACATTCAGCACTATAATTAACATTCTTACACCAACCTATAATCTTGATTGTAGTGACATGCCACAATCTTCGGATACCCAACTATCTTTTACCTACGATTATTTTTCTGACATAAATAAAAGACAACAAATAAAACATCAATAAGATTTAAATTGATTATTGATTTTTTGGGTCTATTTGGTGGTCTGGTCCTGGTCACAGGGTTGGTGAATATTAAAGATCACTGATCACATTCTTGACGTTTTTATGACCTTAAATTTTTAAGAATAAAAAAGAAAAATTTTAATGTGATCATTTATTAAAATAATAGAATACAAAGTTTCAAATAAAAAAAAAAATAAATAAAGTTTAAAAAAAGGTTAAGTGTCTCTTATCCAACGATACGGTGCAAATTTGCCTTAATTTTTTAAATACGTTGCCTATCATATCTTCACTAAGTTTTTCGTGTAAATGAAGTTCAATCATAGCTTGACTCTTTTTGATCGTCAACTGAGTCGACCAACATTTGACTAATGTCAGGATAATTTTCACTGGTATTTTGAATAAAGAAAAAAATGAACCATCGTAAATCGACTTAAATGTCCCACATGAAGTACATCGCCAAGACAAGATCTGGTTTTTGCTGTCAGCTGTTCTTTTTCGAAACTTAAGATTTAGCTCAGACCCTTTCTTTATAGTTTTATCACAACAACGACTAGAAAATATTAAGCCAAGATTTCTTAGCTTATCAAAAAGTTTAAATTCATCAGTTTGTTCTTAACTCATTTTTGATCAAAAGTGTAAAATACAATTCAAATTTATATAAGAATTTTGAATAGCACATAAAATTTTTATAAAAACGTAAGCAATAAGCACAGAGTTTAAAAAAGTTTGATGTGTATGCATGCTTTAAAAAAAAAATTTCAAATTTAAGAGATTTTTATTAAAAATTATTTTGGTGATCATTAATTTGTATATTTAAGGTCACAAAAACGTCAAGAATGTGATCGTCACGTCAGTGATCTTTAATGTTCACCAACCATGTGACCAGGACCAGACCACCAAATAGGTGATCTTTTGATCACAAAACAAGGTAGACCCAAATTTTATTTACCTAAAAATAACAAAAATAAGTTTTTATTTTTCATCTATAGTCAATGACGTCATTAAAACCTAGTTTGCTTTTTTATATTACTTTATGAATCATGTTCCTTTTATCTCCTTTATGCAGTTGATTTGTATTGTTAAAAAAATTATAAAAATGTATTTAAGCAAACCAGTACTTTATGTACTTTATTAGGTATTATTTTACTATTACAAGATCCTTTTATGTATACTTTTAGGTCATTTATCTAAAAGTTTTTTATCTATTTGCAAACCAAGACTTTTATGTACTTTATGTACTTTATTAGGTATTATTTTACTATTACAAGATCCTTTTATGTATACTTTTAGGTCATTTATCTAAAAGTTTTTTATCTATTTGCAAACCAAGACTTTTATGTAATTTATCTTCTTTATTAGGTTTTAATTTGCCAAAACAAGATCAAGAAACAAGGTTTGTATTTTAATTTATTTGAAAACTTTTATCAATAATAATATCCCTTTTATCAATAATATTAATTTTCTATAAACAAAATGAGCAAATTCCTGGGTGAGGTGTAGGGTTTGGGTGAATTAGAGTAAAGAGGAAGATTTTAATAAATTTTACTCTTAGAGTACATTGTTCAATATGGCATAAAGTGCATAAAGTACATGAAAGTCTAAGGTAGTAGGCAGTAATTTCTAAAAAGGTTCATAAAAGATTGTATAATAGAAATTAAAATACATTGTTCAATATAGCATTAAGTGCATAAAGTACATAAAAGTCTAAGGTAGTAGGCACTAATTTCTAAAAAGGTTCATAAAAGATCTTCAATAACAACCCACATAGAGAATAGCCAGTATGATCCAGCCGAAATTTTTTTTTTAAAATTTTTTCCATTGAAATGTATTGTTAAAATTAAAATATTTTGTCATACTGGTTTTTACTGATGTCATTGACAATACCTTCAAATGAAAATTAAATTTAACGAATTATTAATTAAATCTTTAATACAATTAATATGATTGATTAGACCTCAAACCTTTAGGCCAACAATTTCCATAAATCCAATTGTCACATTTCTCATAAGAAATCCATGAATTCTGGTCTTTGTCTGAATGAAAAAAACACAACCATTTAAAACATTTCTTACCTTGTAATCCAATTTCGAAAATATTTTCTTTTCGGTGAATAGGCGGGTTGACACAGGCTTTTGAACATTAAGTTATGTTGACCGAAGCTCTAACACTTGATCTAATAAACACAACGAGATCTTGACAAGACTGGTGTTCTTGAATAACCGCTTTCGACTTTCTTTTTTTTTTCCTTTTTTTTTCCTTTTAGCAAAATTATAATGTACTATGTATTATTAATTAAGTCTTTACCGGTCTTTTAAGAGGAAATTAATTTTTAAATTTTTGTTTTTTTGAATATCTGGGTGAATATAAATAAAATATATGTTCTATTAAATATTTTTGTAATTAATACAGTATGTTGCAAAAGTTTAGAATTTTTTTTTTTTCGTTAACAAAAGAATTTTTTTTGCGTATATAATTGGCGGAAAATAAAAAAAAGTGTTTTTTTCTTTCAAATTTTTATCTGTCATCAATCCACGATCATAAAATCAAAAAAAAAAAATTAAGTGAAAAAAAAATCCAAAAAAATAAAAAAGAAAAAATGGATACAATAAATTAAATAAAAAAAACGGTTCAAAAGTTTAGAAAATTTTAACAAGCCAAAAACTCTTTTTGGCATAGATTTAATCAACTTTTGTACGTACTCAGCCGGAATCTTTAACCACTCTTTGTGTAAAACCTCTTTTAAATGCTCGATAGAGGTTGCCTTTGTGTTTACCATTTTGGCATCCATGTATGACCATAAGTTCTCGATTGGGTTGAACGGGCACACCATGGCAGAACCTCATTCTTCTGTTCTTTCAACCAGTACCTTACTGAGTGGGCAGTATGTGCCGAAGCGCCATCTTGCTGAAAAATCCAAGGGTCATTTGGCTCAAATAGCAGTTCAACATATTGTAAAAGGTTGTTTTCCAAGGTGTACCAGTCTCTTCATATCGTTTTTTAGTTGAATAGACACATTTCGGAGATACACCTAACATGTTTGTTATCTCATTTTGCTTTTTATCTCCACTTTTTAGCAGACCCACGATCTGCCATTTTAGTGGTCTAGAGACGTTTTTTTTTAACCATTTTTTGGTAATTTTTTGGCAAAATTAAGATTTTTTGGTTAAGTTACTTTGAAAGGACCTAAGTAGTTGGAGAGTATTTATTTTCAAAATCAAAATCATTAAGTATAAAAAAAATTATTAATTTTTATTTTTTACTTAAAATCGAGTCTTAATGACGCTTTAAACTAAAATTTTAATTAAAAATGGAAAGACAAGGTTTTTATTAATTATGTTTATTTTTTTTTAATTTTTAATTATTGATGTTAAAATTTAGAATACTTTTTTATATTAAATTAACCGTGTTATTCAACCTCTTAATTTTGGTAATTTCAATTTGCGCTTCCCAGATTTTGATTTATTATCTTTATCATTTGAGTCGTCAGATTTACCAAATCTAAATCGTTTTGGCCAAAAACCTTTTTTCTCACCACTTTCGTTATTTCTTAGTCTTGCATCATTTCCTGATCTTGAAGGCAAAATATTCATTGCATCACAATTATGAGCAATACAAAATAAAGCTAAAATTAATACTGTTAAAGAGAGAATTTTCATTTTTCTTAATTTTGAAAGCTATTTTTAATATCAAGTATTTATACTGAAAATTTTAACACTTAAAAAATTAAATAAGCTCTTTATAAAATTCTATCAAGATAATATCAGGGTGTTCAAGGGCAAAGTAAAAATTTTTATCTTAATTTAATTTTTACGCATTTAAAAAGTTCTGATAAAATTTGAAAAATGAAATATGATCAAAATTTTTACTTTGCCATTCAAAGTATATTACGCAAAATTTACTTAACTTATAATTAAGTAATTTATTGAATAAAAGTACTTTTATTAATTTTAATGTTTTAGTAGTGTTGGGTACCGTGAGTGGCGGCCAAAAAATGGTGTTGGCCGTTTTGGTGGCCGGGTGTGAAAATAAACATTTAAAAAATTTTCAATATCAAAATTTGTTAGAGAAAAGAATTGAGTATAAGAAAAATGATTTATTTTTAGAAAAAAAAAAATTCTTGCCTCGCGGCCATCAAAACGGCCAACATCAACTTTTGACGGTCTAGTGGCCGCCACACACGGTACCCAACACTATGTTTTAGGTCAACGCTGAATAGCGAATATCAAAAAATCTGTTTCGCACTAGAAAGTATCTGAAACTGAAAATGCTGCTGAAGAAGCGAAATCTGAAGAATAGCAAGAAAGAAAATGTTCGAGAACTTAAAAAAAGAAAGATGAAGAAAAAAAAACTTTTTTTTTAATATTCTTTTTTGATTTTTAATGGAATTTTATTTAATTTATTTACTTATTTTATCTTTAAGTTTATACATTCCTTTTCAGACTTGTTTTTAAGTCACAGTTTTAAGTCTATGTCACAAAAATTTATTTTAAGCAGGTTTTCATGATCTTGCAATTTTGTGTTTTTACGTCATTTTACGTAAATAATCCTAAAATATTTATTTCTTTTTTAGTTTTAAAATCAAAAAATTAGTTTTTATTGTTTTTAGATATGTATTAACACTCAAACACCGGAGTAGTTTTTTCGGAGCTTTTTTCTTTATCTTTAATTTGTATTTGCTTAAATAAACGTTACCCATTTTTTAAATTTTATTTCAAATCAGATATTTAAAAT
>VANL01000407.1:0-35818 GCA_006352455.1 Brachionus sp. 'Tiscar' | reverse complement strand
AAAAAAAATTTTTGATCTGGCTCTTTTCCTTCTTTAATTATGAGGATTTGAATTTTGTGTAACTAAGCATGCATCACTCGTTATTCTAAAATAAACAACATTTTTTAAGCTTAATGTCTTTTTTTGCAACAGTTCAAATTTTTTTCTTTTCAATTAATATCGAAGTTACTCAAGAAAGGTGAATGCCCGCTCAAATTTACCAAGCAATTATTTTACTTAAAATATTATAATGCCGCATTATAATCTTTTGAAACGAATAGAGCAATTCAGTAATATCTTTTTATTTTTTTATCACAATTCTCTTCTTGAACATCAAAAAAAATTAATCAAAAAAAATTTTTTTAATAAAATCTTTTTAAAAATTAATTGCATATTCTAATTAATGAAATTTAAAAATGCTGAAATGCAATATTAGATATGATGGAGTGGTAATAAACAAAATTCATTTTAATTAAGATAAAACTTAATGTAACAATATCTACTGGAGAAGAAAATCTTAAATGCGTCGACACTTTTTACACATATGGGAAGGGAATTAAACAACAATAGAAGCTCTCATCCGAAGTAGATTAAGGCCAGAGCTATTTGAGAATATGTGGAAAGCGTCATATGTTAACTGAATGATTAAATTGAATATTTTTGTAGATTTATTAAATGTGTTCTATAATATTGTTTCGAATGTCATAAAATAACCGAAACAGATTAAGAAAAGAGCCGAATTGCAGAAGAGATTTAGGCATGTATTAAAAACGTAATATGGCGATTACTTTAAGACAAAATGAATTCAGAAAAGCCAAAGGTAACTTGGAGAAGGACAGTAAAAATATAGCCGAAACATATATAAACTTGAAGTTTGGACTTAAGTTATTAATAATTAGTGATTAATTTTAAACATGCCGACATAAGTAAAAGATAGAAACAATTAAGCTTAAAATGAAAATTTTTTTATTGAAAAATTTAATTAAATAATTTAAATTTATAAAAAAAATTTAATTTTACTTTTAATTAAAAATAAAATTTCGATTAAATTACAATTAGAATATATATTTATTTTTAAGATTTTTAAAAATCTCTTTCTTCTGGTTCTCGGTAAGGAATATTAAGTATTTTGAAAATATCCTGTTCAGAATGTACCACTAGTCTTTCACCTGTATTTACTTTTTCGCTTCCCTTTTATTTTTTTACAAAATATATTAAATAAATCTTATCAAAAATTTATTTGTATACTTTTCTTCTAACGTTTTTGTTTATAGATTTTTCGCTTAGCGAAAGCCCTAATTTACGGGCCAAGTGTCTCATAGATCGATTAAAATGAGTCGAGCCTGTAAAATACAAGAGAGCACAAGCATATTCATCATATGGAACCACAATTATATCAATTCTTCTGTGCTTTATAAAAAAGTAAAATAGAATAAAAAAAATTTTTATTTTAAAAAACTACCAGACTGTTAGCTTCATTTAAACAACAGACACCTAAATATTTGCATTGATTATCACAATTCTCTTCTTGAACCACCAAATCATCAGTCAAAAAATCTAAATAAAAATTCATTAAGAAGAGTAACATATTTATTTGAAATAGGGTTTATAAAAAGTGTTCAAATAATTTAATTTTTTATCAAAGAAAAATAAGAAAAATGCTTCAACTTTTTGTTTACATTTTATTTTTTTCTTACACATCGCAATCAAGTTTTCAGAAAGATTTAAATGTTAACATTCCATTTCCACCAATTCTGGACAAAAGAGATGGTATTCCAACAGGTCATTTAAGACCATTAGGCTGGCAAAGTCGAGCCGAAGGACCTGTAGCCGAGGAACCTGTAACAATTGAATCTGAGTCTTTTTGGAATAAATACGTTGAAATTAACAAGCCAGTAGTCTTCCGTGGATTGGTGTTAGGATCGGAAGCTACTGAACAGTGGACTGACATTTATTTGGAAAGACATTATGGACATATTGATATCAAATTAGCTGAAAGAAAACAAAATTTTACCAATTTCAAAGAAAAAAATCAGAAGAAATTGTCAGATTTTTTAAAAGGCTACCGAACTGAAGACTGGTATTTGAATGGAATAATGCCAGAACAAATGTTAGTGGAAGCTCCGATTCCACGACTGTTAAACTGTGGACCTTATACAACTTGTTATTCTCAAAATGACAATATTTATGAAATAATTAAAGATAAATTAGAAAAAATTTTGAATAAAACGTGGAATCGAGACATTCCCAAAATAGCCCAATTGATTGAGCCCTATCTTTGGCTAAGTGCTGGTGAAACAAGTTCATTATTGCATTCACATCCTGAGCATAACTTACACTGTGTTCTAGATGGTCGAAAAGATTTCATTCTAATTCCTAGTGAGCAGTTTTTATTACAAAAAAATTCATTGAAACATGAAAAAAAAAAAGAAAATTGGAGAAAAGAGCTGGATCTATTTGAGTCTTATGATGGCTCAAATGAATGGTATTCAAAAATTGACGTAGACAAAATAAATGCATTTAAATACAAAATTCTTAATTCAATGAAATGGTATTATTCGTCAGTCAGAACTGGTGATTGCATTTATATTCCGGCTAATTTTTTACACCAAGTTAGATCTCATGGACGAAGTCTTTCATCTTCTATTTATTTCAAAACATTCAAATTGCCGGCTCAATTAATGGATATATACAGCGATATAAAATCATATTTGTTTAATGATTGTTCACATGATGCACCTTTATTTGAGTCGATGGCGTCAATCAAAAGCAAGTTTTTATGGACTTATACTCACAGTGAAAGGCATTTGAATCAAAAGACTTTTAAAAAAAATGATGCCATATCCTATTTGCATTATTTAGTTAAAAATGAAAGTCTTTTATACAAAAATTTTGAAAATTTTTATAATGAAATAACGAGTGAAATAAAAGAAAAATTAAGCGAATTAAAACCGTTGATAAAAGAAGCATTGAATTACAAACCTCATGAATTATGGAATGAATTAACACAAGAAATAAGTTTAAATCTAGAACAAATTTATGATTTAGACGACTCAAAATTAGATAGATTTACAAAAATTTTAAGCTTATCGGCAAATTTTCATGATTCAGATTACTTTTTGGCAAATGACGAGCTCTGATTTTTGGTTAATTAAAAAAAAAAAATTTTTTTTTACTTTGTTCATGCAATAAATTTAGAAGTCTAGTGAATATTCCCTTATGAGATTTTCTGTCTGGATGTGTAATTAAAATATCCACATCACCACATGTAGCTCTTCCTCGTCTGTATGAGCCACAAGCTTGCACAATCAGCCCATTGTTTAAACTTAATGCAGAGCATTTTACCTTAAATAAATAATTAGTTATAAAATGTCAATATATAATCTTATCTGCCCTAAAATAGTCTCAGGTGAAGTAAATTCAATGAAAAAGTACCCAGTGGTAATTATGACAGAAGAATCAAAAAAAACATCCATTTTTGTATCTCATATTCCGAAAATTTTTTTGTTCATAAGCTTTTTTATCAGATTCACAAAAGTTTCTAACTTTAACACTAGAAAGCCCAAGGGGTTTTTTGGACCCCTTTTTGAAAAATTTAAATTTGAATATTATCTCACAGATATAAAATTTTTAAGAAATTACTCAAAGAAACTAAAAATAGAATTGTAGAAATTTTAATTTTTTTTTAATTTTTAAATAAATTTTATTTATTACTCTTGAAATTTTAATTTAAAATTTTTGTAAAAAATAAGCTGGGCTTTCTAGTGTTAAAACTAAAAAATTTTGAATTTAAAAAAAATGATAAGGGCATTAAGTTGTTTTTGATTTTATCAATGATAATGATTTTTGCGAAAAAATATATTTTTGTTTCCGGAACAATAAAATTAACACTCAAAGACCTATTTTCAAAAATTCAAATTTAATTTTTTAGCTAACGATTAATACATTTTTTAATATTTTTTTATAGCTTTGATAACAGCCTTTTAAATATTCTTTTTTTCATGTTACAGACTCTTATGGAACTAATGTTACTAACATTGAAATAATTGAAAAAATCAGCTTTCGAACAGTATATTTTCATCAAGAAACAAAACATTTAAAAATAAAAATTTTAATTTATTTTACTTTGTTTTCAATTTTAGCAACTTTATCTCTGGGAATACGTTGCTTAAATTCGTCATAATATTTAAGACCAATCTTTTGCTGTCTTGTTAAGTTTGCTTTGGTCTTCAAATCTTCCAAAGTTTTAAATCCCTATTGAAAAATTAAATTTCAAAAATAAAATAAATAATAATTATTTACCTGCATAAGAAACAAGTGTGCAGTAGTCGGTCCAACTCCGTGAATATCGGTAAAAAGTTTTAAGGAATTAGTATCTTCTCGGGAACTCATTTCATCCAATTTACGAAGATCACCGGTCTGAACTATTTCCCATATTTTGTCTGCTATTCGCTTGCCAATTCCAGGCAATGCTAATGCATCCTTTTTTCAATTCAAATTATCATTATAAATAAAAATAAGGAAAAAATTTGAATTACTTCTTTACTTAGAATTTGCTTTGGATGTCGTTTTAGAATAAGAATTGCTTTCTGATAACCTAAAGCTCGAAATTTTTCATTTTTATTTTCATAAATGGCCAACATTTTTTCTAATTTTTCAGTTATGTGTTTATTCAAATTTTCAATTTGTTCTTTGGACGAATGGGCACAAGTCCAGCTCTCATTTCTTGATTTACAGTACAGCTGTAATTCAAAAAATTCTTTATTTGATAAGCCTATTGTAGATTCATCCTTACAATAAGAACTATCACTGTCACTTTTATACTCTTCTTGATATTTAGCTATTCTCTTTTTATCATTTGTTAACTCTTGCTCTGATATTTTAGGCCTTTTTTCATTGTTCAAAATTTCATCAGAGTTTTTTCTTTTGGCACACTCTTTTAAATTTTCTCCTTTATTATTCTGTCTATCAGCTATTAATTCAAATGAAGAGATTGGTACATTTTTTTTCTGTTTCAAACATTCACTTAGCCACAAACTTTGAACAAAAACAACTTTGTTCGCCGATTGATGATCATCAAAAGGTTTTAGAGACTGATAAAATTTTTTTTTACTTAGCGTTGTATCGATTGTACGCCAATTTTGAATAGTGATTTCATCATAGATTATAATCAAGAAATATGGTATACTATGCTCATCAATCGGCTTTGTATCATCAATTAGTGAGCCACCATGTTTAACAAATGCATTTTTGAACAAATCATGTCTAGTTTTTCCCATACCATTAGGTAGAATAAATGCATTCATTCCTGTAAAAAATTGCGGTATATCATTTGATTTATTAGTTTCGTTCGTTATTATTTTTTTGGTTATTCTGAACATTGAGAAAATTTATTTTTGAATTGAATATTTTTATTCTAAAAAAAATAACTAAAAATATAACAGTTTATATTGACAAAAAAAACAAAATTTGACAATATTTTTCATCAAATTTTTGAGCATAATTTTTAATTTAATTTAACATAAGATTACATTTTAAAATATAAATAGTTAAGTTATAGTATAATTGTTAGTTATAATTTTTTTTAAATAATTGCTTTAAAAATTTTAATTGATTGAAAAATTAATTCAAAATAAATTTGCTATTTTTTTTAGTTCGATTTGTTTCCATATTGACAATTCATAAAACTGCTGTTTATTCATTCCAAATATGCATTCAAACTCTTTAGCAGATAAATGTTTCTTAAATTATCATTAAAAATAAAATTTATAGATTTTTTCAGCTAAATACTTCTAAACTTGTTCGATCTATACAATGTGGATATATTTTTTTGGGATTGACTTTTAAAATTTCATATGCAAAAATCTTCAAAAAAATTTTAAAAGAATAAAATTAAAAAATGTAAAATACTTGATTTTTTTTTGAGACGGGCAAATTTCCGATATTTGAATATGAACCAGCCTAATTACTAAAATATATTCTAAAACTAAAATTATTCAATTTTACAATTTTTTTCTCTGCAGAATGAGTTGAATTTTTTTCAATTGATTTCATTAAATTTTTAGGTTTAAAATTTGAACAAATCTACTTGTTTTATATATTTTTAGTCAAATTTTAGAAAAATAGTATAATTTGGCTTTTACTGGTGCATGAATTGGTGTCATTTTCGGCTCATTGGCTTGATATCTTCTTTTAAAGCCGTATCCAGGTTTCAAGTCAACATCAATTTCTAAAAATCGTTATTTTAATCTTTATGATATTTTACCTATTTTAGGTTTTTTTTCCTTAAATTATCATTTTTTAAATAAATTCAAAATAAAAAAATAGTTGTTTATTCAATTTAATTATTTTTATTAATATACATGAGTCTCTTTTAAATAATTATTTTTTATTAATTAAGCTCAATAAATTGCTTAACATATTAAATAAAATAAAAGATAAAGTTGAAATCACAAATTAATTTATTTTATGAACTATCTTTCAGGAAGCTATAGGTGACAAAATATAATATACTGTTATAAACCTTAAATATTTATGTTTGTCCGGATCTGGTGGTACGCGGTTATAACGCAAATTAAATAATAATAACTTTACTAATAAATGGCCAATTCTAGCCAGAACAAAAAATAAAGAGAGAACTAAAAGTGATGATTTTTTAATAGCAAAAAACAATTCTAAAAATACAACAATCATGTCTAACATTTTACACAGTGATAAATACTAACGAAAAGCTAAGCGCACGAGATCATAGTATTGCACTAAGAAACTATAGACATTTAATTTGGATAGAGTCGGTGTTGTAGTTATTGAGAGAACTGCAGCAATATATTGTAATGTTGTTGGGCGGCCAATACACCGCCAAAAAAAGCTGTTGCCAAAAAATTTGATAGAGAAAAGAATTGAGGATAAGAAAAATCATTTAGTTTTAGAGAAAATATAAATGATTTTCCCTCGCAGCCATCTGGCCAACATTAACTTTTGGCGGCCTAGTGGCCACCACTCACGGTACCCAACACAAATCACATATTTAACCTTCTTGAACAATCTTTACTTAGTTTTTGAATTAATATAAACACAGAAAAATTTGTCAATTAATTAATTTAATTTTTTATGATTCAATCAATGAATCATATGAATAAAATATTTGCTTTTAAATTCTTATTTTTTTTTTTGTTGATAAAATCAACGTCTATTGATAAAAACGCTCTGACTCGTGGTCAAGCCACCGGTCAGCCCCACATTTATAAAAATGACTTTCGTATTTATTTCACATATCATTCGAATCGATTAGTTAGTTTTTTTATAAAAAAAAAATTTGGATTATATAATTTTATTAACAATTTTTTTGTTATGGATTACAAAAAAAAAAAAACAAAAATAAAGAATGCAAAATTGTTAGTTTAAAAAAAATTAATATTTTAAACAATAATTAAAAACCAATCGATTCTGCATATTTTTAAACAACTATTTTCTTGATTTTAATTTGTAGCAGTTAATAATTTACCTTTACAAGTGAAATATCGTTCGTTAGTCATTTTAAAAGCTGACCGATATGACCCAGCCAAACTTGAATTACTATGGTTCTTTTTGTTTAGTTTTTTCTTTATTTCTATATCAAATTCATCATTGAAGACATTTTCGGAACCGGACTCTGTCAAGCTACTTCTAGAAGTAATTAGGCCATTTCGCTCATTATTTGTACTATTTCCATAGGATGAAACACCAAGTAATCGCTTAAAATATGGTGAGCTGAATGAAGAGACACAACTTTCGCGACATATACGAGAAGGTGCTTGAAAAATAAACTATTTTTTAAAAAATTTTATTTTTAACTTTACATTTTTAGCTTACATGCATTTATAGGTGACTGATACCGAGTTCTTGAAGAAGGCTCAACACTTGCATTTCTTGATCTTGAAGCTTTCCACGGATCAATATCAATTTTCTCACTTAAATTTTTTTCATTTGTCTTTAAATCAGGCAGTAAATCAGCAATCATGCTCGATCTATTTTCACATTTTGATATTGTTTCGATTTGGTCATGAAGTTTTTCCTGTACATTTTTGACTTTTTCCTTGTATAAACCTTCGTCATATTTGAAAGATGAAGAAATTGAATCCTTTGCTCCGAATCGTTTATATTTTGATAAATAATCATAGCATTCTGAATCAAAAATGTAGTTTTGGTATTTGGGAAATCTGTATAAATCGATTGATCGAGATCTGGACTTAATAAAAGGTGAGGATGAATCCAAATTTTTTGTATAACTATCGGCTTCATAATTTGACATTCTGTCATTAAACAACCACTCAAGACTCTCTATTCGCTTGGGTTTATTTGGATCTGGTTCATAACCTCCTGCAAACTTTGACAAATAGACCGGATCATCTTTAGCTCTGTTAGAAGAGGTCGATCGATTAACAGGAGTTGATGAAGCTCGAATTACTTTTGCTAATTAAATTTTTTATTTTTTAAGTAATTAATTTTTTAGTAGTTACTTTCTAATCCGAGTTTAGAATTCAAGTTATTTTTTCTAGCAGAACTTTTTGAAATGTAAGGCGGCTTTCGTGGTTCGTAGGAAAATTCACTCACAAATCTACCAAGTTTTAGCTGGGAAATTTCTAAATCCATCAAATCCCTGCGAGCAATGCGCGGCGTAGCCGCGTTAGAATTTGAGACTGAATTAAAAGTAGTTTTAAATACAAACGAAGATTCAATAGGCTTCTGAGATAAAGAAGAGACAGTTTTTTTCATAAGTTCAATTGAAATTTCCGAACTATTTGATTCATGCTTAATTGGTAATATTGAAACCGTATTTTGACTAGTTTCTTTATTTTCCAAGCTATCATGGTGTTTTTTTTCAGTTTTTGATTTTCTAATTTTAAAATATTAAATTAAGAATATATGAATAAAGACTTGTTTTGATTACTTTTTAATTTTCAAGAATTCAAACATATTAGTATTTACAATAAAAAAAGTTGGATCTAAAATGAGTCAGTTTAAGAAATATTGATAATGTGGCTTTTTTTGTATTTAGCTGGCCTACTAGCACGATTAAGTTATATAAACCACGCAATTTTTCGACTAGTATCAAACAAAACAACTTTGACTGTGATAGATGTTGGGGTTTTTAAAAATTTTTCATTTTTCGATAAATAGTACAAATTTGTAGGAGTATTTTAAATTTTAAATAAAATAAAATTAGCATTTTTATTTGTCTTAAAATAGAGCATTTAGCTGCAGATGACTAAAAGTTATTCTGGTTGAACATTTGAAAAAAAAAAAACTATCGACGTCAATTGTTTATTAAATAATTGCTTTAAAAAATCTAGATGAATAAAAATTAGTTTAAAATAAAAAAATTCGACTCAAGCTAATAAACAAATGATGAATTTCTATTAAAACGTGATAAAAAATAATTCAAAAATTTATAAAAAAAAAAAAAAAACAAAATTTTCTTTTTAAAAAAATGGATCACCAAGGTTAATAAAAAAACCTTTAAAATTTAAAAATCAAATTTAAAGAATTGACTAAATTTACGTTACTAAAAATAAAATTCTCCAAATTCAAACCATATGAGAAATTTAGTGCAAAAAAGTTGTAGATCAAAAAAGCTTGACTAATTTTTTTAGTTCCACTTGCTTCCAATCTGGTAGCTTGTAGAATTCGTTAAAGCTCATATCAAATATTTGCTTAAATTCTAGTTCGGACAAATATCGCTTAAATTTAAATATTTTTATAAAATTTTTTTTTTTCGATTTAGATACTTCGAGATTTTGCCTATCAAGGTCTTCAGATAAAAAATTTGTTTTTCTTGAAATTAACATTTCATACGGATAAGTCTTGAATGAAAAAAAATCAACTCAATAAACTTGATTAGTTTTATTTACTGTATTAATTTTTGTTGAAATTTTGGTCAATTCAGAATTTTCGACTAAAGCGGATAAGTCTTGTTTAAACATACTCGAATTAGGAGTAAATGGTACTAGCTGTGATCACAAATACAGTTTAAAATATTTGAAAAATAAATGAAATAAATTAAAATTACAGATATAAAAAAAGGCTCCATTTTAGGCTTGTATATCTTGCCGGATTGACCATATCCTGGTTTCAAAACTTAAAAGGTTTTATTGCATATTTTTAAAACGACTCTAAATTATCTTTTACATGCTTCCGTTAAAGACTTTTGAAGAATTTTGTAGTCGTTTTTTTCATTTTTTGATTCATTTTGGTTTTGCGCCATATTTAATTGTGTAAAAACTGATATGCGCGTTTCAAAATTTCCCAGCGACTCACACTTAGATCTGGAAAATCTTGAAGCAGCTTTTTGACAAAAATTTAAAAAGTTATTATTTTTTCTGATTAATTAATAAAATAATTTGACTTACAGGCATTGAAAGGAAATAAATATCTAGTTGGAGCTTTAGGTTCAGATCTGGCGTCTCTGGATCTAGAAGACTTCCATGGATCTGGCAAATTCTCACCGTCAAAAATTTCTGTTAGCGAAGGTGACCTTTTATATCTTTTTATGCGTTTATTTTCTTCTCTTATAAATGAAACATAATCATTATATTCACTTTCAAATATCAAATTTTTGTAAATAAATTTGTTTTTTAGATTAAGTGACCATGTTTCTTGGTTTTCTGATTGATAAGCATTAGCAAATTTAGACAAAAAAACAGGATTATCCCAATCAGCTTTGCATAATTTTTTTAAATCTTCACTCTCTTTTAAGCCATCATTCAGATTTTCAATCTTTTTAGCTTAATAAATCGATTTGATTTTTGATTAATTTGTGAATTGATGCTTAATTACCTTCAATGGTTGGGTCACTATTTCCTGTCTGATTTTCTGTTCCACTAATTAAATCATTCTGATAAATCTCTAATAATCTGTCCAAGAATTCCAAATTATCCTGATTTATTTTGTTATTACTTTTTCCTCTTATTATTGAAACATAATCATTGAATGCACTATCGAAAATCATGTTTTCATATTTGTAACTTGTTAAATCAGTAAAATTATCCAAATGAGCATTTGGAAATTTTGATAGATAGACTGGATTATCAGTGTCAATGGGTGCATTGCTCTTGGCCATGTAAATTGGACTTGAATTGGAACTAACAGATTCAAAATGAGAGCCTAAAATTAATCATGAAATTTTTTTAATTCTATCAAAAAAGATCAGAAAAAAAAACGGTATAAATTATAATAAGACTTATTAATCTCTTTAACACTCAAACACCGGAGGAGTTTTTTCGGCGCTTTATACTATATCTCTTATTTGTATTTGATTAAATAAATGTAATAATTTTTTTTAATTTTTTTTGCAATCTGATAACTAAAATCTAAAAATATTAAAATTAATTTATTTTTATTGTAAAATATGATTATTTTCATGGAATAAAAATTAAAAAGAAAAGTTAACACAAGAGGTCCAAAAAACCCCTCCGGGTTTTGTGTGCTAATAAATGGAAACAACAAGAACTAAATGAGTTGAGGAAAAAAATGTCAGGGAGATCAAAAAAGCAATCATATTTAAACTTACTTTTTCGTTTTTCAATATTTAATAATGAATCATTAACTTTTTCGGAAATATTTGTTGAGCAATTCAAGCAATCGATTTTTTCATTAAAGTCTCTATCTAAGTGATATATTTCAAAAGTACTTTTGTTAGTCTTTTCAAAGGCATATTCTACGTAATTTAGACATAAATCGTTTATGTCTCCAGAATGCTTAGGAATTTCTGGAGATTCATTGAAGCCAAGCAAGTTAGAATTCTTGTGTAAGTCAAAAATATGGGCTGAGTTGTCATGGCTACATTTCGGACCTAATGGATCGGCTGATCCACAATTCGTCTCATTTTTTTTTTCATTTTCATTTTCTAAAATTTCAATATAAGAGAGTTGAATGACGAGTGACTTATTAATACCTTTAAATTTTTTTTTATTCGAATTTTTCCTTTGAAACACTCTTAAGTTCCTTATCAGATAGAACAAAAAAAATTTATTGATAAAAATTTTTTTCTCATAAACTTACTTTTTTAGTTTCGAAAAATCGAACATGTCATTGGAATTAAAATTTCAATTCAAAAATAAATTTATTTTTTAAAAAATTTAAAATTAATTTTATGCATGTTTTTTTTTCAAAGCATAAGCTGCATCAAATAAGAATTTTTTGAACTTAGAATATAACTTTAGCTTGTTACATTAATCTTTCTAAATGTCAAATTAATTTTTTTTTTAAATAAAAATAAATTTAAAAAAATGCTGCCAAATATTTTTATTAATTAATTATTTATAAAATATAAGTTATAAATTAATTAGTCCAAAAAGTCGGGTATCACTCAAAATACCTTACTAAGCATTCCAATAATATTTTAATTAAAAATTTGATTAAACTAAAAAGAACTTTACGGCAATTACGATTGTAAGAAGAATACTTCTTTTGATTTGTAGAAAAAATTCAAAGAATTCGGTTAAATTTTAGAATTCTTTCATAATTTAACTAAAATTAATAAATTATAAAACAAATGTTACAAAATTTAATAAGATAATTTTTTTAGCTTTAGATTTAATTGTAACATTGTTTTCAAAGAGTTTTTAAATTACTAGACCCTTTTTTTTTTACAAATTTCATTTTAGGACAAGTATTTTCTGAAAATTAAAAACGCCAAAAAACAAATAAAACCAAGCAATCTTTAATTTACAAATTAAGTCGTCAATTCAAGCTGAAGATAATCAAACCAAAAAAAAACATTATTTTATTTCTAAAATAGCTTTGCTTTTTTCTTCAATTCAACTCTTTTCCAATATGGCAGTTGGTAAAATTGTTCCAAATTCATTCCAAATATTTCTTGAAATTCTTGGTCTGACAAGTGTCTCTTAAATATAAATAATTGAATTAAATTTAATGTAAAAAAAAAAAAAATTCGTCCAGAAAAATTTTTTTTACTGAAGACCACCGAACTTAAACCCCATTGCAGAAAATTTAATTTTTTCTGGATATTCTATTTTAGATAGTAATTACTTCTAGATGCTCACGATCAACATTATGTGGCAATTTTTTTCTGTTATTACAGGTACGTAAAATTTCATATGGATATACCTAGAATCAAAAATTAAAATATATCAAAATTTTGATAACAAAGGTTAGTATAGAAATATCATGATTTTTAGAAAACATAACAAGTTAGAATCAAGCACATAGTTTCACAAAACGAACATAATTAATTTAATATCCATCAAATACTGAACTTATACCTTTACAGAGCCTGTCAGATTCGGGGTCGATCGAGTCTTATTTATGTAAGTGTTTATAATGTATTGACGATAAGCGTCTTGTATTTTCTACAAAGCAAAATTTTTGCTCACGAACATTGATAAAGGGCAAAGTTAAAAAAATTACCTTGAATTCTTCGACACGTTCGCTTTCATTCGCTGACGTATCTTGAAGTAAATTTTGAGTTGTTTTTTTTTAAATTAAGTTTTAGCCTTACAAAACGAGTTTTGGGGAACATCAACGTTAATTGCTCGGTCAGACAAGAACTTTAAATTAAAATTAGTCATAAAATATTTTCTAAAACTTAGAATTAAATTACCAGTCCGTTTGGCTTTATGGTCTGTGGTAATGTTGCATTTTTATTTTGGTTAGATAGACCGTAGCCAGGTTTGGGTACTTTGAAAAAAAAATTTGAATTCATTTAATTTTAATTATTTTATTTAAGAAAAAAAAAACTAATAAATTAGAAATCAATAAGCGGTTAAATGCTGTTACAGAAATTTTTTTTGGGTTCGATTTGGGATGTTTTTTGTTACATATATTTTTTATATATTTTTTTGCAATTAAAACAAAAAATTAGCTAATAATTACTAAAATTCTATATAATGAGCTCTAAATTTTAAGTAAACAATCTGTAACCAAACCAAACCCTTTTTAAAAAAAAAATCATAAACTAGTGCTCTTTATGTGCATTACAATTGTTTGTGAAAGAAAAATTTTTTTTTTAATTCAAATTATATCAGTGATAAAAGTTTAAAGACAATGCTAGAAAAAGGTATCTAAATACCTGGTATATTGTATACAATATTTTGACCTTAAAAAAACAAAAAAAAGCGGAAAAATAAATATTTTAAATTGAATTTTTGAGGCAGGTAATAACAGTTATTTACCTGATCTTGGTGTTGATGTGTTTGTAAGTCGACCACTGCTATTAACAAAATTACTATGAGTTAGAAACGAGGCGGTGTTTGAATTGCCGGCTGGTAAAGTAGAAGCCTTATTTTCACTTATTATCAATGTAGAATTCGGCGATACTTGAGACATTTCGCCAAAATATGTGGTGCTAGCTGTCGATGATGCGACACCTTGTGAAAATGTGTGACCACTGTTAGTATTAGACAGACCTCGATTATAGAAATAAAATCTCGATGGAGCTTTAAAAAAATCAATTAAATTTTATATAGTAAAATTCATTATAGAAAATTCAAGTTAATTCAAGTTAATTCAAGTTGCACATTTCTAATATTTTACAAGTTAAGAATTCAAGTTAATTGTAAATATTAATCGAAAATCAAATTATAATTATTTTTTTGTTTTTTGGGTGAACCATTTTAATTTTAAATGATTAAAAATACTAATAACTAACTGCGTATTAATTATGTTAGAGTGTTACCGCTCTAGACAAATTCAACAGCACCACACTGCTGAGTAGAAGTGGTGGATTCTGAAACTCTCCTATCTAAACTAAAATTAGAATTTAAAAATTTTGACACATTGAATCTTAAACAATTTTTCTAGTATTGGAAACCGTAAAGGGCGGCCACTAAAAAGTTGATGTTCAGTTGTGAAAAAAAAATCTTTAAATAGTTTTAAATATGAAAATTTGATAGAGAAAGGAATTAAAAAAAAAATTTCCGCCACGGTCAACATCCACTACTTACGGTAACCAATACTAAATTTTTCTGAAAAAAATTTTTTTTAAATTTTATTTAATAAAAAACTATTCATTATTAAATTAACTTATTACTGAAATAGAACAATTTTTTATCTAGATCTAATTCAATTAAGTAAATCAAAACCTTTTAAGCACTCCTTGAACTTATTTTTCTCGTATAAGCAAAATATTGTGATAATTAATCAAGTAGAATAATTTCATTTTAATTTTAGAAGTTAATTTTTTTAAATTTTTTTTATCAATACAGTTTTATGTATTTTTATAAATCTATGAAAAAAAATAAATAAAATAATTACATGCATTGATCGGCGACTCATAACGAGTTCTAGCGACAGGCTCGGCATTTGCACTAGGAGTTCTAGACGCCTTCCAAGGATCAAGTTTCAATTTTCTAGATATAACTTGTTGGTGAGCTTTTATCTCAGTTAGCAATTCAGCAGCCATCGAAGATTCATTCTCTATTTTAGATATTTCTTCTATTTCACGTTTTAGTTTAGTATCTAATTTTCTTCTAGCCTCATTGACAAATTCATCGTCTTCTTCTTCGTCTAATTTATCCTCGTTTTCTTCTATCATTTCTACATTGCTTTCTCCGGACTCAAGCCTACTTGGTCTCTTGTCGATAGCTTTTTTCCAGTTTTTATCTTTTCGAAATTTAAGCAAATAGTCATCATAATCATTATCAAAAAAATGATGTTGATATTTTAGCTTGCTGCTAGGTCTTGACGAAGAAAAACTGCTCGCACTTAAAGCATATTGGCGATTTTTGGCCAAATATTGGAGATAACTCTGATCTCCTTGATTTTGTAAGACTTGATTTACTTCCAAATCTTCCTCGTCATCATCTCCATCCTCATTGTTGGCAAAGTCTCCATTTACGCTGTTCACAGTGCTTGTGGCTCTTCTGTTTGATGAACTTCTCGATCTGGCTCTAAGCTCAGGAACTGCAGCAGGATAAGGAGGTGCCGGCCAGTCAAGACTTTCTATTTTTCTTGGCAATTCAGGATTCGGCTCATAGCCTCCAGAAAATTTTGAAAGCCGAATGGGCTCTTCATTGTCAATGCTTCTGTTTACCGGTATAATTGCTGCATTTTGGGTTTCATCAATTGTACTTTTTTCCTCAACTTCGGATTTTGTGCTCGACTCAACAAGATCATGATGCATTGACGATGATCTTACACCTGGATTGGACAATGCTCTGCTTACTCTGCCTGATGACGCACTCACTAAAAATTAAAAAGATTTTAAAAAAATTCAAATTTATTTTTTGACTTAAAAACAGCTAAATCATTTAACAATCAAAATGCATTTTAATCATTTTTTTACATTTAAAACAAAACACTAGATAATCAAAACTTACTCAAAAGAGTGCGCATTGCTCCTATTATGGGAAAAGCAAAATTAAAATTAAAATGTGCAATGGTAATAAATAAATAAAGTGATTTTAGGAAATAATTGTTTAAAAATGTTTACCTCTATGAGAAGATCTGCATGGCGTTATGTAATTCGGTGTATTTTTTGAATAGGAAAAATTAGCTGGGCGGTGAAAATGTGGCGATTTAGTGGTAAATTTAGGCTCTACACCACGCTGCAAATAAGCATCGCCATTTAAATAGCCACTATTCAAAAATCTGTGTAAATCACTTCCACTAATGGTCGAAGTCATAAAATTTCCACGAACGAATGGATTAGATGATGAGCGAGAATGAGCCGCATCAGAAGCCGACAATACTGGAGCTCTTGGATGCTTAAACGAGTCTTGATGAACATTAACTGTAGTTGCGGTCGACATTGGGCTTGTGTTACTTAAACTTGTTGATGCTTGATTTGCGTCTGATATATCAACATGCAGTTCTGTATTGGCTTTATTATCGACTTCTTGTACAATCATTTTTATTTCCGAGTGTTCTGGAGTTTTAGCTGAGTCTATGTTCTGACTGCTTGAAGTCAAAATTTTACGATTTTCTTCATCGTTTGTTTTTGTTTTTTTTTCATTTAAAACTGAATTTTGTTCCTTGCTTGGTGATGCATTCGAGATTGCAGATGAAGACTTTTCTTTTCGCTTTTCCAATTTTTTAACTAAAAATTATGAAAAAAATTAAATCAAAATTGAGAGAGTTCAATTGAAAAAATAATGAAATTTTTTGCCTGGGACATAGACTTAGAGAAAAAATCATAATTTTGCATTATAAAGATTTAATTAAATATCATTTTTAAGCTTGATTGTATTTAGCAATTGCGTGACAAATTCTATTTGATAGAATATTATTTTCAATAAAAAAAAAGGAATAAACGAATTAGGCTTAAATTTAAATTTTTTATTTTATTATAGATTTTTTTTAGAGTCTTATCTGAGCAAACAATAGTTTGCCATTGTCACATTCGTGTTTTTATTATGCATGATAGATAATGATTATTTTTGTGCTCTAAACTTATAATGTTTTCTTGAGCATCAAATAAGTGTCAAAGTTTTACTCATTCGAAGCTTTGTGCCTTATTTGTGTACAAATAATATTCAGAAAATAAATTGATATTAATAAATTGTATTGATTTAAAGATAAATTGACAAACTTTTGAATAATAATTATAGCTCTCAGTTGAGTTTGACAGTCTATGCAACTAATTAAACATTAAGAACTAGACTTGATTCATTTTCCAAAGCTACTTTAGAAATTAAGCTTCAATTTTTTTCAGTTTTATTATGAAAAAATATATTTATTTGAAAAAAAAAAAAATATATTTATTCAAAATTTGGTTGTATATGAGTTTTATAATTTAATTAACTCTTTTTTAATTTTTTGTCATTTAGAATTTAAAATTTAAATTTTAACCTTATTTTGAAAAAATTAAAAATTACCTTTAGTCGGACTAGATGTGTTTTCTTTTTCGTCATCTTGATTATTCTCTTTGGCTTTTTTGTTTTTTCTAGTTTATAAAAAAATTAATTTATTTTATAAAAATTTTTTTTTTAAATCACTTTTTAAGTTTAAACAAGCTTAACATTCTTTCGACGATAGTTGACCAAAAATGAAAACGAAATTTTTTAAATCTAAAAATTAGTGCAAAATTATTTTTTAAAGAGAATTAAATACCGATAAGAAAAAAAATGGAAAAAATAAATATTAAAGACAAATAATGTTTTTTTTAAATGTTAATTTTTTTTTTCATTAGTAAATAGAGAAAAAAATCTAATTGAATTCAAAATTCTAAATTAGAAAAAAATCAACGATTTAAAATAGATAAATCAGCTTTTTAAGTAATATGAGCTTACAACAATAAAACGTATGAACAACTTGATTTTATTTGTTATTCTTTTAATAATAACAAAAGTATTAGCTATAAAAAAATTTCCAAATAGCATAAATTATTTAATTTAAATAATAATTCATATTTTAATGCCAAAGCTACCGATATTTTAATTATTTTAAAATATATTATGATCATTTAGAGCGCGTGCTACGATAAATGTTGACAATATGCTCAACTAATGTAAACTAAACAATGAGTCATTGAGTCCGGGCTCAACGAATATTCATATTGAAGAAAGTTCTAGCGCTTTTTGTTCATTAAGGCTTATTAATTTTTTTTAAGATTATAATTTTCGATTAGCATAAATAATTTTCTGCCATTACCATTTTAAAAGTTGGTTCAGACTTGCCATTAAATGACAAAAATTAAAAATTAATTACTTCTGAATAAATTTAACAACAAAAATACACTTTAACTTTTTTTTAAAATAAACTTTGAATAATAAACTACTCTTGAAAAATATAAGTATATATTTTTTATTTACAATCAACTTAACTACTTGAAAATTTTGATTTGTTTTTGAAGCCATGCTATGCTTCCTCATTTTGTTTAGATCAAAAATATAGATGGCTGCACAACAAATCGACGGGAAACTAAAATGTGAAAAAAATTAATAGCCATTTGTCAATTTTCTGATAGTCATTAAACAATATCCAAGAGCTAAATTTATAGACTAAACGAAAAAAATTATTTTTCAGGCTTATTTGAAGTTTATTTAGTAAAAATCTATTGAACTTTTTGGATGGAATTGACTGCTCACATCAAAAAGTGGATAGGGATCAAATATCTTTTTGATTGAGATTAGCCGTTCTTTTTTTATCTTGTAAATAAATACAAAGCCTAAAGATAAGTTTATAACCTAGAATTTTCTCTTATTTTAATCAAAATTAAACATTCAGTACTCATCATTGTAAAAATTGTCCGTCATATGACCGGCTAAAGCATTAAGATATTTGAAAATTTGAAAAAAATCTTATCTGATTCAATTATGGGAACGTGTTTCCATATTTAGTTATTTTAACCCAATAAATTAATTTCTAACAAGTCATGCTGGGTCAAATGATAGGTTTTTTTTTCAACAGAAAATCGTTTACAAATCCAAGCTTTTAGTTGAGAAAACAATTTAATTTTTTTGTTTAGATTTGAATTAGGCTATTTGGCGGATTAAGCTCAGTTTGCGAAGTAAACATTGAAACCATTTGAACAAGAAGAAAATCAGAGAAAAATATATATTCACTAGACTTAATTAAAATAAAAATATTTTAAAAATTATGTAATCTTCTATTTTTTAAAATTGTTCGAGACTGCATAAGTTGAGGTAGCTTGTTTAATTCTAATCGATTTTGTTGTTGATATGAAGAAATAAATAAGCAACGAATAATCGTATAATCGCTATTTTCCTGTAAAATAACAAAATTGAATTTTTTTGTTTAAGTTGGAACGAATCGATTTTGTACGAGACTGCGATAAAATTTATTAAAAATTTGTTAGGCTTAAAAATTTCTAGATAAAATTAAACTATAAATGTTTATCTATTTTGAAAAAATATTATGAAAAATATCATTTAAAAAATAGATAAAGAAAATAAATAAAATTTTTGCGCATACAAAAATCAAGAATAGGATCGGCGCAAATTCCACTCTCAGATTCCTTAAATCTAAATTTAAATCTTTGTCAAAAATATAAATAAGTATAAAATATCTAAGAAATTGAAAGCTTTATGTCCATGATCAATGAAAAATCATATATTTCACTTTGTTCACTATCCAAGCTATTTAAATAAAATATTCACCACAAATCCAACAATTATGATATTTGAAATTTTTACGATCCAATTGATACAGAAGCTCTTTTTAGCATAATTTGAAATTAAAAATGTTGATTTATAACCTTTTGCTTTTCTGGCTTAGTACTAATAAAAACCAACTCCATAGCTAATTAATCAATAATTACTAGTGTTTTAGATTGGCAAATACTAATTAAGCATATAAATATATATATGTGTATATAGCCATCTATCATGTCGATGCCATTGGCCATAAAACTGAAATCTTAAAATTAAAAAAAAAATGGATATAAAATAGTTCAGGCTTTGATAAACAAATAAGAAACTGACCTAGTTCGAAGACTTAATTGGCTTTGAAAATGAAAATCTTTCATAGCAGCTAATCTAAATAATTTGGACTAGACTAAAATTGAAATTGAAGGACACATCCATCATTTTATTTAAAGAAAAATTTTAGTCGCTTAGACTTCGAATTTATTTTAGATACAGTTATCATATCTATTTAGGTCAAATATTATTCAAATTGAAAGAAAAGCCCTTGGTGCAGCAAAATTTTGAATAAATTTTTTACCTCAAATGGATTTTTAGAACTATTTAGAATGGTCAACTACGAAATAAATCATTGATTTTTTACATAAGGCGTCATTTATTACAATACTAACGCCCTTTTTAAAAATAAGCAAAAACTGAATCAAATAAAAATATTTTAATTAGAGCTAAGAAAAAAAAAATCATTTTAAACCTTTTTTATTAATTTTAGTTCGTGAGCCTTATATCAATTTTTTCTGACATAGGAAAGAAAAAGAAATTATTTGCCTAAGCCAATATGCAAAAAATTAATAAAATTTCCATTTAGACAAATTTAGTAGTAATAGTAGTAATATGAACTGCAACTCGGAAAAAATTTACAAAAAAATCTTATGTTTATTACGCAATGGGTATTTGTATTTGTTGTGTTGAGTTATAAAATTAAAACCCAATTCTTATCTAATTGTAAACTGTAATTTTCCATGTAAAATTAACATGATTCTGGCTTTTAATGTGATTATATAATTCAAAATGATGCATCATATTAAATATTTTTTAAAGATTTTAAATTACTTTTTTGATAAGTTTCTAGATATATAATCGTTATGTTAAAAAAAAAAGATAAAAACATTAAATTTATGCTTTATATTAGTCAAGATATAACACAAACAACTTTATGTATTTATTACATTTTGAAAACTAACTAGTATTATTTTGGCATATTAATTAAAATAAAGATGTTTTACCAACATTTGTTCAAAAGAAAAAATAATTATCAAATATTTCTAGTTTTGCTAATTAAATTTTGGATCATCTGCCCTTTTGTTTAGATATTTCTAAATAAATCGGACACCAGTCAAATCGATTTGTTTATTCCAACAAAAAGCCTTATAATTATTTTTTAATTATACTATTTAATCGGATAAGCATAGTTTACAATTGGTAAACATCCGATTATAACAAAAATTTAATTAAAACACGATCATCATTTGACCCAGGGAAAAAAACTTAATAATCAGTTACCAATGTGGTTAGATTAGATTCTGCCTACAATAATTTTAAAATTTATTTTTCTCTATTTTTATATAACCTAAAATCTAAGCGTTTGAACTTTATTTTGGCCACCAGTAGCATAATTTATCAAAAACTTGTAAAAACACTCAGAAAATCAATTAGAAATTCAATCTAGCTCAAAGCATTATCTTTAGCTTTTTTGAATAGCTTAAATTTTGCTTATTGATGGTCAAATTTGAGAGCCATTTGATATAAATTATCAGACCGAAAAAAATATTTTCAAATTTTAGCCACATCTCTAACTTAAACAAAATAGCCCCAAGAAAATCCAAGTAGCATGTAAAATATCTTGATGTTTATTTAAACGACTAAAAAATAAAAAGAAATATATTATTTCGCTATTTTTGATTAAATATTTGAAATATTTATACCAGTGTTGTTTACTTAATAGACTATGAATATTTTTAGCAAACCCAAAGAAAAACAAGAGAAAAATGGTTTCGATTACTTTCGAATAAATAGTTACGGTAAGAAAAGCCTCAAGTCGTGTTTAAATCTAAACAATAGTGATTTTTTTATATTATAGTATTTAACACACTAAATTGATTAAAAATCGATTTGAATATCAAATGAGTTGTCACATGCTATGATCTTGTAATTAAGTTCATTTGCCGAAATGAACGCAGATGGAAGATTATTTTAAAAAACATTAAGTATCGTGCATGATTAGAGTTTTTTTACCGAAAGCAAAATTAAAAATCGTGATTAGCTTTAATGACTTAGTTATGATTAATTCTTTTGAGAACATTTTGTTAAACATCGACTTAAAAAAAAAGATTGGCTTTAGTCGCCAAATTTATACCTTATAATATATTTATTTTATTTTATTTTTTTTCACTCCTAAAATTTATCCGCGTTCAAAACTACCTATGTTTGTATAGTCAAATAAATATTTCTGATAAAACCTGATAAGATCAGATAAACCAAATTAGGATAAAAAATTACAAAAATAAATATTGCAAATATTTCATAATATTGTTTAAACTAACCTGTAAACAACAGTGCTTTCAAGCTTGATACTATTGATTATATCCAAATATCTAATAAATTTAATAGCTAATTTATTTTAATATACATTGAATTAAATTAGAAAAATATATATGTAATGAGAGAAATGTTTTTTTTTGTTTTTTGTTTACTCTTAAAGAAATTAGGAGTTTTTTTTTAATTTAAATAAAGTTAATCATTTGATTTAAATTTAATTTTTTTTTAAGTTTAAGAGAGCAATTATTAAAAAAATTTTAATTGAATACTTAAACTAGCCCAGCTTGTGAAAACACTTTAAAATAAAGAGAACATAAATCATTAAAAAAAAAAACTATTTAAAAATTAATTACTATTTTTAAAGAAATTGCTAAGTAATCTTGCAAAAATTTTAAAATTAAAGGCCATTTCTTATTAGGAAAATTTTTTATTAAAAATTTATGAGTTTAGTTTTGTTTTAAAAGCTTTAAGCCACAGACAACTTGTATGTTGCAGAAATCTGAAACTTTTTTGAATAATAAAATTCATTTTGACTTAGTCTAAGCCGAAACATGTCAAAAAAACAAAAACCTCAAAAATTTAAAATGCTTCTCTTAAGAACTATGATCCACTTTTGATGAATAAAGACTATTTTTATAATACTTTTAGATAGCCTAGATTAACTGTCGATTTAAATACAGATGCATTTCATTTAAATATTACTAAACGATTCGAATCCAAGTTTTGGTTCAAGAAAAATATTTTTAAATGTGTTGTAAAATATTAATTCAGACATAATTTTAAGATATTAAATCTAACCTAAAAAATGAATAAAATTCATTTTGAATTTAATTTTTAATTCAAATATTCACATAAAATCTTAAATTCTTTTAGAAATTACTTTTGAGTAATTAATATTTTAATTAAAAAATGACAAGATCATTTATTATGTTTAACAACTAGTTTTCTTAAGAATTAATTCAAAATTAACAGACATTCCTTAGGTAAGAAGATAAAATACCCTACTTGCTAAAATAAGTACATATTTTACATATTTAAACTTAAATTGAATAGTTATTCATAGATAAATATTATGTTCGACTTTTTGCTTAAAAATATTAACCTGATTATAATTTCTTATTATTTAAAGTTTTAATTAAAGCATTTTTAATTCAATTTTAAATAGACAATAATTTATTAGTTCATGCTAAAATTTATAAGGCTAATTAGCCAGTAATTAGATTGGAGATTCAATGAAATGTTTTTGCATAGGTCTTATCAAATAATGTTGCCTGTGAATGATTGATAACGCTTTAGATAAGACGAATTTAGGATAGCCCATGCCTGTTATTATTATTTCTTGTAATTAAATGATGCTCTTGAAATGATTAATAAATCATATGAATTGAAAAACCATGCATGCGATCGCTATAGAAGTCTAGTTAATCAAACTTTACTATTAAAAAAAATCGATTTATAATCAAAATTATAGATTAAACTGATTGATGTACTAGTATGTATTCGTTAGCTTGAATCGATAAATCAATTCAAATAGAGCATATTGATTCTATTATTATTTTGAGAGAATTCAGTTTTCGTTGGCACGAACCTTACTAAGAAAAATTAAAGCCCATGGCACTGCGATCTATTCAGCTATTTGTATTTGCATCTTTGGTCGTTAATTTATTTTCATTTCCCCAAATAGTTTTATCAACACTCTCAAGTCTCAAAGGAACTCTGAATTATTAATATGAAATTATATTCCTCAAAGAAAAGAAGCCTTTCTCGGTCCTATTTAGGTTCGAATTCAGCTCTTTCACTCTAACTATTAATTTAAAAATCATTTAATTAAGTCTTAATCTTCATTAAACAAATAATAAAATTTGGTAATAAATTAATACAATGGAGAAGCTTTTCTTTAAGTTTATTGAAACAAATTTTTAGCTCAAAACCTTATATAAAGGTTCAGCAAATAAAAATGAATTTATCTCGATTCATTTCGAGCCAAATATTTGACTCTAAATAAAAATTGATTTTCAATCAGAAGATTAAGCTCTAAGTTTTAGCCTTTGAGTAGCCTCAATAGAGATCAGCCCATGAGCATCACTATTCGGACATATAATACAAATATAATTGAAATTTCTTAGAAATGAGGCCAGTTCAATTTCAAATAAAAAATTCTTCCATACATCTTACTTATTGAGATTCGTCTCTATGCTATTTGAATATCAAATAAGGCCAAAAAGATTTAAACTTATCAAAAATTTTATTAGAAAGAAAAACTAATTTGAGTAAACTATCATTTAAAATAAATCAGCCAAAAAAGTAAAATATAAGAAACTAAATTTAAAAATTGATGCCTAAAAACTAAATTTTCCGTAGAGATTAAACTAACGATTTTTGACCATGCTAAACTTGATATCTGTTTTATTTTTAATGGAAGTTTTTCATAGTTCTATTTCAGAAGATCAATGTTAGAAAAAATAGTATTAATAATAGGAATATTATACTTAAGTCATTTATATCTTGTTAAAAAAGCTTAAAAACTTTACAAAATTTTTACTGTACACTTAAACCTGGAACAGTTTTTGAGAAAAAAATAATTCAGTCTATTAAGAAAAATAATTGAATTTTAAAATATAGAAAATAATTTTATTTTATATTATAAATAAAAAAAAAAGATTAAAATTTTTTGATTCAATTCGAAGCCAAAACTATTAGAGAATTAAAATTAAAATCAATCGCAAAATTTCTTAAATTTTAAATGTTAATCTCCAATTTAAACAAGTTTATTGATTGTCTAAATATCAAGATGAATAAAGTCTAGTTCAGTGTCGTTCAATAAACACAAAAAAAACAACTATTGTTTAGGTCTTTTCGCTAAAATTTAATCAATGAACAAATTAAAATTTCTCTAAAAAGCTTTCCTCAGCAAACATTTAAAATTCTGGATTTTTATTTGATAAATAAAATTACGACTTAGATACATTCATACACTATGTATCTTTGCTTATATAAAAAAAGCTTGGTTGTTTTGAAAAAAAAACTTGATTTTCAAAAATTTAATATTGTAAGGTAATACAATCGAGGTTTTTAAGCTATTGCTAGAAAAATGAAATTGATTTTTGTGAAACAAAACAGAAACATGTGGCTAGAGTCAAATAAAAATTTAATTTAAAATTTCTAATTTTAAAGTGACACGTCATGATTGTTTACTAGATCAAAGTTTTATTAATTAAAAAAAAAGAGTCGTAAATATTTGGGTAAGATCAAGGGAAACTAAAATTTAATATTCCTATAGTTAAATACTTAAGTAATTGTGAATGTTCAAATAATTTTAAACAAAAAATATCTTCATTTTGCATAATAATACCTAAATCATAATAAATCTTTTAGATTTTCTCTTTTTTCATGGTAAAATTCTACTCATAAATTTCTTTTCCAAAAAAATCTAGATAGAATTTATTAAAATTAAATTAGGATTGCTTTCAACAAATAAACACTTTCGACAGACAAAATTTTGAATAAATAACCCGATTAAAACCGGATTTTAAAATTATTCACCATTCTTGTATACATTTAATAAAAGCAATTGTGTGATATGCTGTTTATTTTGGAATATTAACCAAGATGTTTAATGACTTATCAAATTTATCTAGAAATTTAATATTTCTATTTAGGAAAAAAAATAAAAAAGATGCTATTATAATCTCTATATTATCATTTATTAGTAAAATTGAGGAAGCATTTTGAAGCTTTTAAATTAATTATATTTATCTTTCTAATCAAATATTGACGATTGTCATGAAGACTTCAAACAAAAATCAACTACGGAATCGTATCAAATTAAAGATCAATAAAAATTAAAAATTTTCAAACCTTATCAACTTATTTACTAAAATTTACGAAAAAATCTTAGTAAATATTTTTTATTCTTGCGTCTTCATGGCAAAAACTAAAAAGATGCTATTTTATATTTAAAAAAAAATTTACTTCTTAAAATTAATGTTTGCTTATGGCTTGTTTAAAAAATGTGACTTGAAAATTTAAAATTTGGATCATGTCTAAAATTAAAACTTAAAGACATAATTGAAATCAATATACACAAAATAAATATAATATTTTTAATTAAAAACTTGATAAATGCTCGATGAGCTTAATATTGATTTTAGCTCAAACCTGCATTTAGGTATTAGAGAATTTAGCTTAAAATAACCAAATGAATATTTGATTGCATATAGTGATATACTATAAACTGAGTGAATATAAAAATAAATACCCAAAATCTAAGATATTTTCATACTAAATAAACTGATATTTGACCCGCTACTTCAGACTATATAATTTAATTAATTTGAAGCTAAATGGATAATTTGTTTAATTTATATGAAAAAAAAATTAATAATATTATATGCCGTGCCGGTGAAATTAATTTTGTTTCTTAGTTTTTAAATTGCATTTCAAACTGTGTTTTTAATAAACGAGTAACCTAAATTGAATTCGTATATTCTAAGTGAGCCTAGCCAATCTTATCAATAGACTCTTGAAATTATTTTTGCTCAACGCTGGGCTTAAGATCAAAATCTTGACTTAAAATTTTTCAAACAACAATCTCTTTATTTTATTTTATTTTTTATTTAAATAAACTAATTAAATTAAGGAATTTTGAAATAGAATAAACTAAATAGCAAATTTTTTCCTAAATTAGTTTATATTTAATTTTGGTGAATCCAATTAAAGCTTTAAAATTCTAGACTTTTATAACAACAAATTTTTCCAAATCTAAAAAATGATTCCATAAAATTTAATTAGCTCTGAACCACATTTAGAATGATTGCTAAAACTTTACATTAAGATAAATGCCACTATAACCTAATTAATGAATTAAAATTTTTATTTTGATAATGCCTGCCTCCATTTGCATCATTTCAGCTTTTAATAAATCTAATTTAAATAAAATTGACTCAAATAAAAATAAATATACTTTAATAAATCAAATTTACAAAAATTAAGAAGCTTTTTAACTTAATTTAGAATTAGAATAATAATTAAGAATTTCAGAGTGCGTAATTTTTTAATATTATGAAACAGTCAGAAAAATCAAATATTTTTGTTGTTTTAAAAAAATTGAGTAATTTTTATATAATTTTAGGAACAAACAATTGTCTATCTAATATTTAAAATTTTATTTAAGGATTAGCTCTAACCATTCTGATAAAAGCTATTTTTGGGACATGTTTCCGAAATATTTTTATACAAATTTTATTTTTGCTTCCCTTCCCTCTAATAAAAATATTGATTATCAATAGAAACTTCAAACAAAATTAAGTTTGATTAGTTTAATAAATTAAAAACGTTTGTAAACAGATAAAATAAATAGCATTAGAAAAAAAGCTTCCTTACACCCTTCATGTTTGGTTTTTATTTTTGTGTTGTTAATATACCAAAAAAACATGAAAATTTGTGATTATTTGAAAAATAAAAAATCTCACAAAATTAATAAACAAAACTTGATTAAATTTTTTATTTATCTAAAAATTTCTGAAAATAAAAAAAGCTTTATGGTATCATAAATCTTTCTAAATCTTTTATTTTTAATTAATTTACTTAGTACAATTAGAAAATATGCTTTAATTTATTTTAGACTAAAAAGCAAATTATCTATTTTAAACAGTATTACGCAATTTTTACAAATAAAAAAAGGGCCACACTTTTTCTCTCATGCCAGTCTTATTTGAACAAGTAATTAAATTTTCATTAAAACTTTTGTTTTGCTAATATCAAGTATTTTCTGATGATTTAAAATATTTCATCGATTAGCTTAAGTAAAAAGTAATCTATTTAAAATGCAATAATCTGGCGAATCTTATTTCTTTTATCTAGATGTTCAAAAAAAATTTTCCACTATTTATTTATAATAAATTCTTTCTTATGATCAATGCAAAAAAGATTAGATAATTTATTTAAATTTAAAAAAAAAAGCAAAATTGTTTAAGTAAATAAAAATATGGATTAGAATTTTAAATATTATAAAAGTGTTGACGCAACATTAAATAAATCAAATGACATTTGTTTTCAAATGATTTTAAATTCTTTTCTTTCTACAAAGATTCAACCTTTTTCTTTTAAGAATTAATTCCTACTTGAATAACTTTTATTTTTTGTTTAAATTTGGAATTAAACTTAATGACGAAAGCCCCGGTAGGCGTTAAAATTAAATTTTTTTATAATTGTAAAAATATATCTTTATGTGCCCATAATGATAACATCTTATTAAACATCTATAACAAACTTCAAAGAGATCAAAATTTTGTTAGATGTTAGATCAAAAATTTTATTAAAAGTTTTAGTACCAAAAATGCTGTTAAAAAAAGATCTTTCGCTTATTCTTTTCAATTAATATTCGAATATTTTGTACTTGACAGAAATACTTAAAAAGAAAATTAGATACAATTTTGACACGAATCAAAAATTAAATTTTCAATAAATTGAAACAGAAAATGACCCTATACTTGACAAAGTGACAGTTTTGTTGCTAATAGTGCTATTAAAATTTTCAATTATAAATATTGATTTCTCATGTTTTTATGCTAAATTTATTTTTCATTATATTTTTGTTTGATAAAAATATTTGCTTATTTTAAAAATAATTTGATTCAACTGATTCAGTTTTACCATAAAATGTAATTTATTGATTATATTTTTAATATTTAATTTTTCGAATTTTTATTTTTACTACCGATAAAAAAAATAAGAAAATAAATCTAAATCCTATTCTTGATTATTTATTTAAAATTTTCTAAAAACTTAAAAAAATTATTCATATTAATTTTAGAAATTAAATTTGCACTATTTTTAAATTCTTTTTTCTTTTCTGGCCTGCTTTTATCCCTGACAGCCAGTCATGCTACGTAATAATTGTAGAAAAATGCATATTTTTAGATTTGTTTAAAAAGAATTAAACTCTTATCATTTTTTCTCTTACGGAATCTATTAAATTGAATTTGAATTGAATTTAATTGTCTGTGGTTTACGAATTAGATTAAATATGTAGCTAAATTGATCCAAATTTTGCAGAAAGACCGAGGTTCTAAGTAATTTATAATAAATTTCTTCGAAAAATATTACAAATATCAAATATATTATCTTCCCAAACTGTTATATCCTTTGAAGAGCTGTACAAGAAAGTAAAGAATCAGCTAATCTTCAACAGGATTCGAAAAAGATTACTTAAGTGACTTGAGCATGTACTAAGAATCCCTAAAGTAGTTTTTTGGACATTTCAACGGAAAACTGAAAGACAGAAAATGATTTAGACCGAAACAGGTGACCCAGTATATTTTTTATATTTCATTTATGTGTATCTTTTAATAATCTCAGTTTTTTCATTAGAAAGATTTTTTTAAATTAAACCAATACAACTAATCATATCCCAAGACCTCCACCAACAAAAAAAATCTCTTTACTCTCTTTTTTTACTGGACCATTAAGCGTTAAAGTAATTGCATATAATTTTTAAAATTTTTGACTTAAATCTGCATTTAAAAATTTATTTAAAATAAAATGATAAATAAAACTAAAAGAAGTAAGAGTAATGGAAAACAAAAAAATGGAAAAATAAAAAAATTAAATTAAAGCTAGATTTGCTATTAGTTCATAAAATCCAAATTTAAAGGCACATTTTTAATATTCTAATTTATTAAAATGCATTTTTGCATGCCTAAAAATAACTTGTCATCAAATTTTGATCTAATGATTTGACCAACAATCAATTTATTATTAAATTTTTTAATTAAAAAATAGCTTCTAAATAAATTGTTTTATAAATTTATTAAAAATTATGCTAAGTCAGTCATATACGCATATTTCAGAAAAATTTTTGATCACAGCATATTAAAATATTTCTAAAATGTAAATGATTTAATTACTAAGTTCTCATATTTAAAAAAAATTAATAAAACTAAAAAAAAATTTTGAGAATTTTTGAATGGAAATTTGAGTTTTTTTATTTCTAATTCATTTAGAAAAGAAGACACGTCACAAATTAAAAATTCTCAATTAAGATTGCATAAATTTATTTTTAATACGTTGCTTGTAAGAAAGAATAAATGAAATGTCGACCACAACCCAGGACATAGCTGAACTGGAAAAGTTGTGTGAAAAGCTCTACAGCTCACCATCAAGCCAAGAAATTCACGATGCAAACAAAGTATTGGAGAACTTTTCCATCAGTCCAGATTGCTTGGAAAAATGTCAAATTTTACTTGAACGTGCTACCGTATGTTTTAGGTAAAAATAAAATTTTGTTTTCTAATTACTAAATATTTTAGAGTGCTTATTCTCAATATATCGCTTGCATAGTAATGATCAAAGCTATTTCACGTAATACTGTTATTCTAAGTCCGCAAAATAAATATGAACTAAGTAAATTCTAGAAATCTAGCAATAAATTTTGTTAAATAATTTCAACTAGGATGTTATATTTTAAATTATCTCTACACTAGACCTAAATTGGTTCAATTTGTCAAAAATTCACTTGTCCAAGTAAAATTTTTTAATTTTTTTTAAATAATTAAAATTTATATTGTAACAGCTATTTGCCAAAATAACCAAACTGGGTTGGTTTGATGTTTTATCGAAAGAAAGTGGAAATTATCCGTTTAGAGAAATTTTGCAAGATATTTCAAAATTCATTCAAGTAAACTATTTGCTGAAATGAGCTAATTTAATTTACTTTAAATAAACTTAACTAGAATACTCCTGAACTTGGAGTTATCGGTGTAAAGCTATTAACTGAATTAGTTACTGAAATAAATAATTTAGATGAAGTAAAAAAGTATTTTTTAAAATAAATTTTCTAATATTATTTACATCTTAGTCCGAGGCTAATCGTTCTCTGGCTAAGCATCGCAAAATTTCAAGCTCATTTCGGGATTCTCAACTACTTGAAATTTTTACTCTTTCATGTTCGCTGTTAAAAGACGCTAATAGAAGCATTGGTGTCATATTTAGTGGTGATTTGTCATCTAAACAACACGAAAAAGAACTTGTATCTCAATTAGTTCAGCTTTGCCTTAATTGCCTAGTTTATGATTTTATTGGAAATGCAAGTTCTAGTGATGACACTACTGATGACATGAGTACTGTTCAAATTCCTACAACCTGGAGATCTGGTAAAAAATAATAATTTTTTATGTTATTATAAAATTAAGATTTAAAAAAAATTAAGTTATTATGGATTTTACAAATATTGAATTATTTTTTAACCTCTACTTTCATATACCTTCCGAAATTGCTTCTCTTTGCTTAGCTTGTTTGGTCCAAATGTCAGCTATTAGACGCAGTTTTTTTAATAACACGGAAAGAATGAAATATTTAAATGAATTGTGTGGTGGTGTTAAGAAAATACTTGCCAATTCAACTGTATTTCAAGAATTAGATTTGAAAATTGTTTAGTAATTATTTGTTTTTAGGGTCTGGAAGATGCAAAATGCTATCATGAGTTTTGTAGATTATTGGCTCGTCTTAAGTGCAACTATCAATTGAGTGAACTAATCAAATTAGATTACTATAATGAATTTATTGAAATGATTGCAAAATTTACTGTGACCAGTTTAAGAGTTGGTTTTAAATAATTGTAAAAATTGTATTTAAAATTTACTTAAAAAGATGTGGAGATTTTCTCAGAACAGTTTGTACTACTTGCTTAGCTTGTGGCAAAGAATGGTAGCGTCTGTTCCTTATATAAAAACCCAAGAACCACATCAGCTAGAAACATATACACCTGAGATAACAAATACTTTTATAACATCTCGTTTAGAGTTGGTAAATGCTGTTGTGCGTGATGGCATCGAAGATCCATTTCAAGATCTTGGAACGGTTTATCAACAATTAGAGCAAGTAATTAAAAAATTTACTTTATAAAAAATAGGATTTTTTTTATTCTAATGATGAAAATTTTAATGTTATATATTTAAAATTTGTTAGAATTTAGGGTGCAAAAATATTAATAAATTAAAGCCCGATGTGTTTTTAGGGTTTTTTTTTTGCCTAAGATCATAGGAAATAATGATAATTTTTTTTTTAATAATTTTTAAATATCTAATGATTAACAATTAATAGTCAAATAATAAATTTATTTTTAATAAATGAGAGCTATACGTTAAAAAATTTGTCAAAAATTTAGCAAAGTCACAATAATTGTATTACAGTGATCATTAGATTGGATATTTGAGAAAACTTTTAGATTTTATTTTGACACTTTAGTAAACAGCTTAAGTGTGTATTTTCAGAAATTTAAAATAAAAACTTTGTTCGGTGTTTTTTCAAGAGCCATATTATAATAATACTACAAATTTAAAAGAAAAACCATATATTTAATATTAATATCATAATATTTTATATTTTCAACAAATAAAATAAGAATCTAAAAAATTTTCTTTTAAACTATATTTTGATTACAATTACCATACTTTGTATAAATGTACCACAAATTTATAAAGAAATAAAAAAATAAATGCTATTGACAATTTTGTTGTTTTGTCTTCGAGTGATTAATGTAGATTAAAAATGATGACTTTGCCTTTTTTCTAGTGTTATTCACCGGTTTGAGGACGTCCGATTAAACTAAATCAACATTGTCTAAGGACCGGATTTTTAATCATAATTTTCCTAGTATTGATACATTGAAAAATTTCATCTTTTTTATTTAATTTAATTTTTTTATTTATAAATGTTAAACAATGATTAATTTATCATTATAATAGGGCAATTTTTAGTTAGTGTTAGTAGTAGTATTTGCTGCGACCCATGAAATGTAAATTGTCTTAGCATATCACCGCCATTTGGCCTTGTGGAGTTTTAACAGCCAATTCGTAGTTGTGTTTTTATTCAATTTATTACTGCTTTATTTAAATTGTTCTGTTAAATTATTACTTTATTATTTTTATTATTATTCTTTTAATTTTTTGGGTACTATGGTTCTTTTTAAGGCATTTTTTTTGCGTAGTTGGAATTTTATTTCATAAATAATTTTAAAATTCATGGTTACTAAAAATATTTACGATCTGTTTAGATTTCTGTAATCGGTCGTTGTGAATACGAAAAAACATGTAAAATTTTAGTAGAATTATTTGATAAGACAGCTCAAGAGTATCAAACACTGATAAAAACATGTTCAATTAGCGGTAGAATTTCACCAAGTTTTCAAGATCAAAATCCAGAATTCAAAATAAAAGAAGGTCAATTGACTTGGCTTGTGTACATAATAGGCGCTGTTATCGGAGGTAGAAGCTCCTATTCTTTAGGAAACACAGAAGAGCACGACATGTACGACGGAGAATTAGTTGTTAGAGTTCTTCAATTGATGAATTTTGTGAATAATCGCTTGGAACAATCGAACGGAAGATGCGGCTGCGAAAAACTTGATCTGGCTATTATTAATTTTTTTGAGCAATTTAGAAAAATATTTGTTGGCGATCAGGTTCAAAAGAGTTCTAAGGTATATCGCCGTATGTCCGAATTACTCGGCATCCAAGACGAAACAATGTGGCTAAATGTTGTCACAAGTAAAATAATTACCAATTTAAAATACTGGACAAGGAGTGAGTCAATCATTAGCAAGACCCTTAATCTATTCAATGATTTATCTGTTGGCTACAGCAGCGTAAGAAAACTAATGAAATTGGACTCTATTCACTTCATATTGGCAAATCATACCAACGAAAATTTTCCATTTTTGGGCTTTTCAAATCCTGAAATAGTCAAACAAATGAAGTGTCGAACGACTTTTTACACAGCACTTGGACGATTGTTGAATTTGGACTTTAATGACGACGATGATACATTTGAAAGATTTATAAGACCTTTAACTAATCAATTAGAAACAATTGGAAACATAATGTCTCAGGCGATCAATAAAGAATCTTTAAGTGAAATAAAACTCCCCCTTGTCGGACTGGCAAGAGATTTGCGCGGTCTAGCCTTTGCTTTCAACTCAAGAGCTGCTTATATGCAGTTATTCGATTGGCTTTACCCAAAATACATTCCATTATTCACAAAAGCAATCGAAATTTGGTACAACGAGCCCTTGGTGACCACACCAATATTAAAATTAATGGCAGAATTGGTGCAGAATAGGTCCCAGAGATTAACTTTTGAGATTAGTTCTCCAAATGGCATACTTTTATTTAGAGAAGCGTCTCAATTAGTTTGTACATATGGATCAAGAATTGTTTCTCTTGGGGGTATGGATGCAAACAAAGATGAAATTTATTCAACGAAATTGAAAGGATTATCAATTTGCTTTAACATACTTAAATGGAGTCTTTCAGGAGGATATGTTAACTTTGGAGTTTTTCGCTTATACAATGATAGTGCTTTGAATGATGCACTTGAAATGTTTGTAAAAATGCTTCTTTCATTTGATCAAAACAATCTCAGGATTTATTCCAAATTGAGTCAAGCTTATTATGGATTAGTTGAAACTTTAACTGCTGATCACATGTCTTTTGTATCTATGCTAGAACCGCAGGTGTTTTTGTATCTTTTGGCAACTATTTCTGACGGCTTGGGATCTATTGATTCCACAATTAGCACTAACTGTTGCTCCGCATTAGATCATATGGTTACTTTTTTGTTTAAACATTTATCAAAACAAAAACGGGGTAAATCAATTCAGCAAATACCATTAATTCAAGTTTATCAACAGCAGTCTCAAGTTTTTCAACAAGTTCTAACTACAGTTTTAAATTTAATAATTTTCGAGGACTGCAAAAACCAATGGTCGATGTCTAGACCTTTACTAAGTTTAATTCTTTTGAACGAACAAGTAAATATTTTAAAATTATAATGAGATTTTTTGAATTTTCATTAAAATTAAAAATTTTAAATTTAGTTAAAAAATATAAAAAAACTTTCTATAGGTTATTATTTTTATATTGAATTTCATTCTTATCAGTTTAATTGATTTAAGAATTCATTGATAATTAGTTTTTAATTTTGTATAGTTAAGCATCATTTAATTTTAGTAGCCAGATATGAGTTCAATTTTCAATTTTTTTTTCAATTGAATTGATGTTTTTGAGGTCTAAGATTACGATTTTTAAATTATATCAAAAATTTTAATTTTCTGAACGGGAATATTTCAGCACAATCAATTTCTGATTAGCACAATGAAAAAAACATTCAACACAATTCGATTTCTTCTAAGCACAAAAAATTGT
>VANL01000406.1:0-35982 GCA_006352455.1 Brachionus sp. 'Tiscar' | reverse complement strand
CATATTTAATTTGTAGACATTTTGTAGTTTCTAGAAAAGAATTGAATTTTAAAAACTGATAAACAATGACAAAACTTTAAGACTTTAAATAAGATGTAATCTCTGATTTAATTTTACTATTTTTCTACTGAAAACTCCTATCGTAAAATTCAAATAATTTAAAATTTTCGTAAAAGTTGATTGAATCAACGGGAATTTAATTTTCTAAAATAAAAAATTTGTTGTTTTTTCTATATAAAATTTAATTTAAAAATAATCTGTTTATCAAATATTTTTTAAGATATTTGACGTATTAGTCACTAGGTAATTGTTTTATTTTCAATCAATAATACAATAAGCTATGAGAAAATAAAGAAAATATTTTAAACTTCAAATTCACACCTATGGAGCAGAATTGATGCGATTAATAATTCTGAATAAATAATTAAAAATTTATTTTTCAAGGTGTTAAATTTGAAGGACAGCCTGGCTTGTTGAACTCAACGAGTCAAATCAGCATTTTCATAATTAAATGCGACTGACGTAGCATAATTATTATAATTTTTTTAGTCAGTAATGTTAACTTCACTTTAGTCTCTCTCTGAATTGAACGGAAAACAGTTAAAAAAACTTTAATCAAATTTCGAACTAGATCTAATATGCACTTATTTAAAACCTTGGCCCTGAAATAAACTAGACTAATCTTACTTAATATAAAAATAAACAAGATCTATTTTCTTAAGATTAAATCTTGTAAATAATTTGCACCTAAACAATTCTATATTCACGTACACTTAATAGAAAAAACAAATATTTAGATTTGTATCTATCGTATAAATAGAAAGAATAGAATAGATAAAATCTTGATAAATAGAGAGAAAAAAAATGCTATTGTGTTAAATTAAAAGAGTATAAAATAAAAAAAAATTACATTTTGATAGTTTTCTTTCATGTCATTAGTTCTTTCATTGAAAAAGTCCTCGTCATCTACAAAGTTGTCCATATCGGCATTTTCATCAAAGTCTTCATCATCTCTCAGTGTCATATCATCGTTATGCGAGCTGAAATTGTTCGAGTAGCCGTTGTTTTTATTGCGAAAGCTGGACCCATTTATCTTAAAGCTTTGATTTTCATTCGAATGATTCTCTATTCGATAAAATGATTAGCAAAAAAGACTAAAGACGCCTTTGGCAGCGATAGCTTACCGGTTATGTGCGAATCCAGTTCATTCAGATTATCAGCATTAAAATTACACTCAGGACACTGATAGACTGTTTCATCCATTTTATTCAAGCTTGTTTTTTTTGTTTTTGTTTAACTATCCGATTGTTCAATATTGCTCACTAATAAAACTAACAAAAATCTAAAATTGAACATAAAAAAAATAAAGGTAGAAAAAATATGGTGCCATCTGGACGAATTGAAAATTCTGGTGCCAAACTGAAATTTAGAACGCAAATAGTTCTTAATGGCTATTTTTTTTTATTTCAGAACGTGAACTTAACCTAAATTAAAAATTTTGTGGGCTGAAGCTGGCAAATATTTTTGTTCAATATGAACGAAAATAAAATGTTCGCTTGGCTAAAGAAATTAAAATTGGTTTTTGTTAGTTCAGCTAGCTGTTTATGCACCGAGGAATGCTTAACATAAAATTTGAATTGTACAGACAGACTTGAGCATTTTTTGTCGAGCACTAAACGAAAAAAAAATGCTAATTCTAATCATTTTAGCTATTCTTCTTCTCAATGGATTTTCGTTAGAAAAAAAACCAACTTGCATAAATAATCATAAATTAGCGTATATCTTCCATGATATCATGGAATCCGTAAAACCGAAATTATCATTTTTTGGAGAGAGTTCTCCGTCAGGACAGAATTAATCATAATTTATACTCTGGTTAATAGATGCCATTGTCTTTGTTGGCACAATTATGCTAAACCACATTTTAGCATAATAAGATACCAAGTCGCGGGCTATAAAAAATCCTAATCTTATCAGAACAATATTTTTTTTTCTCTTTTTAATTTTTTCTGAATGATGAATTTAAAGGCAAACAATTAGCTTGGTCTGGCATTAAATATGGCACACACAAGCACGAGAGCTATTGCTAACCAAACTTGTTTTCAAGATGTAAGAACAGAAATGACTAAAAATAAGTGCGCTTTTCTTAATCAAGTTTTTCTTTCTTTATTTGTGCTTTTCTCTTGCATGTTCTTGTTCGTCGTTTATTCTTGGAGAAAAAAATTTTTTTTCTTTTTTTATATATTGCAATATTATATTTTTGAAATGAACCATTTCTAGACGCATAATCATCCATGTTTGGTTAGCGTTGCTTCTGCTACATCCAACATACATTCATTCACATAAAAGTGTGCATATTGGTAATCCTCGAATGGCCACACTGTCTAAAAAACAGTCTAAAAGTTAACATGCTTGTCCAAATGCTGCCTATAAAAGAAAATAGAGCTCTTAACGCATGATTGCCAAACTTAGACAAGGAAGCAATCTTTGTTCTCTGTGAAAAATCAGCCAAGCTTGAAACAAAAAGCAAAAAAGAGAAAAAATACTTGTCGATCGACAAGGTTACATTCTAATTTTTGCTTATTTGTCGTTTCTAACGTTACCATAGCTAAATATTTATATTGAGAAATTCTTGTAACATCTTGTCTCGTGATTTGGCCAAATTTTACCAATCGAAATGCAGTCTAAATTAAAACTGAATATTTTATGTGTGGCCGTTCGAAAGTTCAATTGCCTAGTGGCCATTCGGATTTCCTTCGCAAAAAATATCGATTTGTTTAATCTTTACTAGCCTAAAAACGAGTTCCACGAGAGAGCTGATGCTAAATGACCTACTTGAAAAATTTCAACTCGTTTTAACGATAAAAATTTCAAAAATAAATAATTAACTCTTTTTTTCTAAGAAATAATGCTTTCTTTCTTTTATCTGTTTTTGGAAAATAAACTTGAACATTTATTTGGTAAATTTTTTTTTGCCAGCTAAGCAAAAATGATTTGTTTTTTAAAGTTGCATGGAAATTCTTTTTTCTAGGCACCGATTAATAATGCTTACGGTGCATTTATTTCTGAATTAGATATATACTTTTCTTAATTGGCAAAATGGCTCCTATCATGGAATTGTAGCAGTCTGAATTTCGGCTTAGGCTCTAATCACAAAAATCAATCAAATTTACTTTCAAATGGAAAAATATGAAATTAATTAAATAAAAGCCAGACTTGGAACCTTAATTATTTTAATATTAGAAATAAAATTTCTTTAAATCAGCCTCGATTTGATTCCTTAAGCCAAATAAATCAGAAAAACGAAAAAAGTTTTCAGACCTTTAAAAAAAAATTAGATAATTTGTGTATTATAATTTGTAAATTAGATCATTTATCAATGAATTAACGGCATACAGGAGCAATTTTTTTTCTTAAATATTTTCTATCAACTATTGATATGAAAAATTTAAATATATTCAGTCCAAAAAAAAAAAAAAACAGAAAAAAATATTCTTTTACTATTGAAAAATATTCAATCATTAAAACTTGATTTAATAAAGATTTCGAATCTGAATTAAGGAAATATATTAGAACCAATATTTTCTATCGTCCAACTTTACTATGACAAAAATAGCAAAATAAAATAAAAATTATATTTTTATTGCTTTTCCGATTAGTTTTTTTTTATCAAAATCTCTTTTTAAATTTATTAGCATTTTGAAGTTGTTTCCAATATTTGGCTTTGGACCTTGATCCTTAGATGCTGAGAGAAATCAAAAATAAATAGAATAAAACTTGTTTACAAACAATTGAAAAGTCTTTTCAAAAATCTGGTTTGACAATCATTTTTACCTTTTGAGAAAAATAATTACAAATGTTAAATTTTTAAGAATTATATATTAAAGCCGACTTTAGAATAGTATCATCAATTTATTTAAAAAAAAAAACAAAAAAAACAGAAATTTTTTTTTAATTAATTTCTAACAGATATATAAAAATATGTTCATTTAAAGTTAATGATTAAAATTAAATTTTGAAATTCAATTCAGATCAAATGAGTCGTTTTGGTCGTTTTCTGGGCCATGATATATAAAAAACGAAAGACTAAAAAGAGAAACTTTTGAATGATCCAAACTATTCGGCCAATATTGTTTCGTTTTTATAAGCTTTAGGTCGTTCATTTTTCCATCATTTGTCAAAAAGATTTGTAAAAAAAAAGTTTTTATTTACCATGAAATGAAGACTCTGCGTCTAATTATGTTCATTATTAAAAAAATCCAACGTATTCTACTTATTTTGTTTAAAGAGCAGAGGTACTTAAATAGCTAAAAGCTTAATGAGCAAAAATACGGGAAAAGAGAGACGCAAAACGTTCTTATTTTTTTCTATGTATCGCTTAATTGGTCTCTAATACGGGACTCAACGTTCAAATGGTTCACTTTAAAAACCATTTCTTTGGATATATCATTTTTATTAGCATTACAATGTTTAATTTATCAACCTCTTATCTTGACTTAAAAACATATTTTGATCTTAAAATCTAAGTTTAAGAGTTTATTAGATTGTTTCAAAAAGGTCTCAGTTAACTTAAAAGACGCGGAATATTGATAATTTGCCCCAAATAACTTTTCAAAAACGTCTATGCCCTTTAATAATTTATTTTTTCTAATTGATTAAAATTATTTTTGCTTTAAAAAAAAATAAAAATATTCCTAAATGATTAATTATTGACAAAAAAATTCTAAAAGTGCTTGCGTAGACTAGTTTTTTTTTTAATTTTACAGCTGACTAAAAATTAATTTGTGAAATTTTTGAAAATATGCAACTTTTAATTGTTTTAAAACACTAATTAGATTTAACGTGTTCTAAGGTTATAGTAATATTTCCACAATATATCTTATAAAAATATTTAAATAGCAGGAATTCAATTATGCTAACCGAAGACGACTTATTTACTTAGAACATTTGTTGCATTAAAACACTTATATAAATAGATGAATCAGCATTACTAATTTGTCATTATACCAAACATGAAGTAAAATTTGATCTTTCTCATACATTTAACAAAAGCTAATAAAAATACTTTTAATTAAAACAAAATATTAAAATTAGGCTATTTTAAATTGATCTGTTTTTTTAACAAATTTCACTCTAAAAAAAATTAAAGGTATTTTGCAACTAAAATTGATTTTAATTTAGTTTAATACATCTGCTTAGATAATAATTTCTTATTAAGACCAAAAAAAAATTATCAGTTGAGTCCAAAAATAAAATATGCTTAGTGCAAAGGAATTTAAAAAATATAATAATTTTTTAAATCTGAAGCATAAAAATTTTTCTGATGAAATTTAGATATAAGCTCTAGAAATTATTTAAAATTTTATAAAATTTGAATAAAACTAAATTCATATATTATGTACATTAATAAAAAGAAAAATAATATATTAGCAAAAAATATTAAACAATCGCTTAATGAAGATAATTTAGAAATTTTTGATCAAATTAGAATTTTAAAGGTTTTTAAAAAAAACAAATAAAACAGTAATCGAATTTTTTTTTTCAAATTCTTATTTTGTAATGTCGTAACCTTGGAGAATATTCTATAAATAACACATTAAATCTATTAAATGAAAAAAATTGAGCTAAATCTGTGTCAATAAAATTTTAAAGAAAGAAAAATTATTCAAGTGTAACCATAATTTCAAAAATTCAAAATTAAAAAAAAACTAATTGTCACAATCTGACCAAAAATTTATTAACTTATCTTGTCTTGAGCATAAATTAGTTGAATTTAGAGAGTCTGAATTTCAAAAAGTCAATTTCCACAATAATGATAAAACTTTGTACTTTAATATTAAAAAATCTTCAATCTTTAATTTAAAAATTTATTCTTTTAAAATAAGTCATTTTGATCCAATACGTTTTGGTAAGAACAAAAAATAAACTAAAGAATTTAACCAAAATTTTTCGAGTTTCGCTGGTCAGAAAATTTAGAATAAATTATTGCTTATTTTTTATCCTTTTTGCCTGATGTAAAGTACAAAGTCAATGCAGCAGTGAGACCAAGCGAGAGCATGACGGTCTTAAATAAACAAACTTTAATAATTTTATATAAAAAATTTTCAAAAAATTTACATTAAATCTAGCTTGGGTTGTGTATGCGTTGAAGTGTTTTTTCCAACCGACCAAAGTTTTTGCGATTTCTGGTGGTACTGGTTCGTGTTCGCCCATGTTTTATTCAATTTTATGCAATATCTAAAAAATTCAATTCAATTAATCTATTTAAAATCAATTTTAATTTTGGTTTTTGAAAAATTTGGTACGCTTGTTTAAATTTTTATTATATGTATATGCTACAGCTCATAAAGCTTTTTGAATATTTACACTGTTTGTTATAAAAACTATTAGCAAGCGTTTAGTTTTTCTAAAATAATAATATGCTTTTTTAAAGTTTCAATTCTAACTTAATTTTTAAATTTGATTTTGAAATAAATAATAAAAAGAAAATAGTTTAAATTTTATTTATTGAAAAAAATTTCGATTAAGAATTATTGTTCACTTCTTTAAAAGATCTGGCCACTTCATTCAACAAGCACATTGAATGACCATCATTGCTGTTAAGATTTTCACTTTTTCCGTTAAATGGATTCTTAACAAACAATGAATTTTTTTCAATTCTACTACAAAACAAAATTTCATTTCTATTCTTTGGAAGTTTATTGGAGAAAATGTGCGCCCAAAATAATGTTAATTTTTCGAGAACTGATTTCCTGATTTTTTCGCTCAAACACAATAAATTCATTATAAACATACCTTTAAAAAAATTTCACTTCAAATACTTTTTAATTTAATTTAAATTTAATTTACCAGTATCTTCAGTAATTGCTTTACAGTTTTTTAAAATATCTATTTCTATAAATTCTGGAGTTGGACCCCAAAGCTCACTAGTGGGATCATTTGAATTTACATCTATTATAACAACGTCCCATTTTTTTCCTTCTTCAACAGCCTTATTAATGAATTTCAGTCCATCATCAACATAAACTCGAGTTCTCTCATCTTCTTTCAATCCGAACCAATCCTTTGCTACATTTACTATTTTTGGGTCTATTTCTACCGCATCAATTTCAACCTTAATTTTGAAACAATTTATAAATCAAATAAGAAAATAAATCTCACATTTTTGAGCCAATTTTTGCAATACATTGTTAATACACCACCACCAAGACCAATAATTAGAATCCTCAAATTACTTTCTATAAAAAATAAGCTTAAATGCTTTATTGTTTAATTTATTTTTAATTACCAGGTAATAATTTAATTGAATATAATTGTGCTAAAATAATAGCAAAAAAATCTTCTAAAAAAGCATTGTAATTTGGTTTGTAACTCTTTTTTTCATCAGATCTTTTTTTTCCTTTTTTGCTTTCTTAAATAATAAAATTAATTTTCAACAATAAAGAAAAAATTAATCACCCTCTTTGAGAATAATTTCAGTTTGAATAAGCGGGGTTATATTCTGAAAAACTAAACGTCTTGTTGGCTCAACTGAATCACTTGGAATTACATCTTCAACAAAAAATTCTCCGCTAATTTGAGACGAATTTTTGAATTTCAAATCTCGTACATCCACATCAGGACCCATTGATAAAAGTGGTATCTTCAAAAATCTAAAAATTTGTAATTCGAAATAGCTAAAAAATTACTTTGTAAGAAGAGGGTATTCCTTTGGGAGCTAAGTCCATGACTTTAGGAGATAATTCTGAAATAATAGCATCAAGACTTTGATATTGATGGTCTCTATTTAAATGAACGATTGCCAAACGTTGATATTTAGCTTGACTAGTGAGCTCTTCACGTCCCAATTTTGTTGCAAAAAGCCACTCAATTTCTCTAATATGCCATTTAAGATTTTTTTTAGTCAAAAAATTTAAATTTACTTTCCGATAGGAACCACAAATACAGCAAAAATACCATTTAGTTTGGTTTTGTTTACATTGCCTGGTAAATCAACTATAAAAATTGTATATCTGGGATATCTTTGATTTTTTTCATCATATAAATAAACAAAAACCTCATCGGTTGTGTCAATAGTTCTATTAAAAAATATTTTAGAAATCAATTTTCTTTTTTTAGATTTTAGAATCAAACTTGTTTGAAATATAAAATTTCGTTAGACCATAATGTTGATATTCTTTAATTCTATTCTGGGAATCTTCAATTGAATTAACACGCTGAAATTTATCATTATTCAAGTCAAGTTGGAGCTCGAGCATCTTCAACATAATGGTAATTTTTTATGGATAAAATTGATAAATTTAATTTTACCAAATTTGGAAGTTTCATTTTCATTTTAGTTACGACAAAAACAAAAACGGGAAGATAAAAATCCAAATCTTGTTCATTTATTCTGTGAATACGAATAAACCAGCCTCTTTAAAAATTAAATTAATTTTGTAAAAAAATGCTTCAAAATTAATTACTTTTCTTTGAATGTTTCCAATATTTTGTTCAAAATATGATCTTGAGCTAGAGAAATACACATATATCTTCCTCCTACCCTGAGCACTCTATCTATCTCATTGAACATTTTATCAACGTCTTGTTCGACCTTAGTTATCAATAAATTTATTACAATAAAAAAATTTTAAAAGAATTTAAATTTCACTTTTTCAGAATAGTCACTCATCAAAGCATCCAAAGTTCCCTTGTCGACAACTGCATCAAATTTAGAATCCTCGAATTCCATGTTCAGCATATCCATTTTTAAAAATTGCATTTCTTTTCGATTTTTGTTTTTGACACTCATTTGCTGTATAACAATGCTACTCAGATCAATATTAATTATATTCTTCATTCCTACATCATACATGTTTTCTGAAAGACGTGAATTACCACATCCTACTACCAGTACATTTTCATTGATTTTAATATACTTATGAAGAAGTCCACACAAGTTTTCGTATTCTCCATACCTTTTAATTTATTTATTTAAAATAAATTGAGAAAAAACATTTATCCAATTTAAACCATTCAAAAGCTTTCGAGCCACGAATTTTGAAGAATTTATCCCAGTATTCTTTGTTTCTGAATTCTTTTCCGCTTCCGGGAATCAAATTAAGACTATTAGACATTTTTTTCTCTTTTCAGATTTTATTCAAATTTAAAATTTAAATTTTGTTTTTTTTTCATCTACATATAAAAACTTAGATTTTGTAAAATTAATTATGTTCTTTTTAAAACAGATATTTTTTTTTTTTGATTTAAAAAAAATGTTTAAATAAATCGTTATTTTTTATTTGATTCTTGAGATAACAAGACAAATTTAAATTAATAATTTTTTATCAGATTTTTAAAATTTTTTATTTAAGAAAAAACTTAAAAAAATATTTTTTTGAAATATAAAATTAGAAAGAAAATTAACATTGTAATAACAAAGTAATTTAAAATTGATTTATATGTAGATTTACTATTCTAAAATAATTATCATTAAAACTCTATGATAGTAGCACTCAAATTTTGAAATAGTATTTTTAAGTCTTTAGAAAGATGTATAATTTTATTTAAAAAAATATGCTTGAAGTTGAATCAAAATCTCTTACGAAAAAAAAGATGCTTTAACTGGGCTTAAAATACAATTTATACTTAAAATCACCAAGTTTAGCTTATTGTTTCGTTTCCATGGCGACTTTTAATTTAAAAATTAAACTAAAATATTACCATTAAATATTACTTGTTTTCATATAATATTTACTGAAAATGACCGAAAAGAATCCAAAAAACTTAATAGGGAAATTTAATTCTCTAGGTAAATGTGATTAATTTTGTTAATAATTTATTTAGTTTAATTTTTTATTAGCTAACGCATATGAGATAATTCTGAAGGAAATTGATAAAAAAAACAATTCAAAAGATGAAAAAATCATAAAAGTTTTTGAAATATTTGATGAACTTTTGCCAAATTTCGGAGTCTATTATGAAATTATGAAGATAGTGCGAAAACAGCTTTTTGGTAAAAAAAAAATTGAATACATTGTGATTTAAATTTTATTAAAATTATTTAAATAAAAGATGCTGTTTTTAGCGATCAATTTACTGGCTCTGTGGATGGCGAAGAAAAAAATTCTGAAAATTCACTCCAACGTCTCTCATATTTTTCTCTTTATAGTCAACTAAAAATCTTGAGGGACAATAAAAGCGAAGACTTAATCGAGGAAATTAAAGGAAAGGATAATGAGTATGATTTTATTTTTTGAAAAGTTTGAAAAAAAAAATTTCTTCTAAGAATTGCGGAAAAAAATCATCAGTTAAATGAACTCAAACAACATGTTCAAATTTTAGAAGAAAAATTAAAAAATCTTGACTGTAATGTCAAAGATTTGGAAAAAAATATTTCTGAAAAAAACAATGAAATATCTAGGTAGAAATTATTGGCTGTAATTTTCTTCAGTCATTTTAATTTTACGTAAAAATAGTTGGGAAAGAAAATATTTACGAAATCAGAATGAGCAAAAAACTAAATTTGAGAAACTTGACAATAATTTTCAAAATTTAATGGTAAGTATTAATTTATTTAATTTAAAACTAAAATTAATTTACTAAATTAAGACTGAATTTGAAGAAAAATGTAATGAGATAGATGATTTATCAGTTTTCAAAAGAGCATATGATGAAATAAATCAGAGTAAATAGAATTACACATTTTCAAATCATGTCTTAATTTACTTATTTTTTAGATTTTAATATATTATATGATGACGACTATGGAAAGTTTCAAAAAAAACAGTTCCTAATGAACAGAAAAGTATTTATTTTAAAATGACTAAAAAACTTTAACTCAAAAATAAATTAAAAGAATCAGGTAGCAAATGACATACTTAATGCCAAAAAACTCGAAGTAAAATTTATCTATTTATTTGATTTATTTTTATTTGGAAATGTTATTTTTTTTTAAAGGAACAATTACTAACATTGATAAATATTTCAACTGAAGGTGAACGAATTCAGATGAAATTTATGAAGTTTAATTTTTAATTTTTGAAGAGTATGATAAATTTTTGGAAAAGAAATCAAGTGAATTAAACGAAAAAATAAAAAAAAATGAAGAAAATTTGGATTCAAATTTTGATGAGATGAACCCCAAATCATCACATCAAATAAAATTAGACTTGAATGAACGAGCACACTTATTCAAAGAAGTTAACAGCATTTTCATTTTGAATTTGTTTTTTTATTTTTTTATCATTTTTTTTTAATCTAGATTGAAAAAGAAAAATTAAATTTTAAAAAATCAATTACCGACTTAAAGACTGAATATGATATGATAGTTCAACATAGATTGGGTCTAGAAGAGAAATTGTATCTAATGGAGGCTGATAGGTGATTGAATTGGATTAATTTTTTAAAGAAAATTTTAATTATCAATTAAGCTTTAATTTTAAACAAGTTTAAAAATAAATTCGAAGTAAAAAGTTTTTAACTTTAAAAATTTTTAGAGAGACACAAGAATATATTAAGAGACAAAAGTCAAAATCGGTTGCGAATCAAAATTCAGCTAATAACAGCTTATTGCAGGGCTTGGAAGAACATTATGAGCCAATTCGCAAAGGACCTGATCGAGATCAGTTTGGAATTCAAGACAGAATTTTTAGCAAATGGGCCTGTTCGATGCAAACTAGTTGTAATGGAGAGATATGGTTCGATTGCAGACAAGTTAAATTCTGTGAGAATTGTTTTGAAAAAGTATTTAAAATGTTAAAAATAAATTTAATTAATCCTTAAATTTAAAGACACTTATTTGTCCTCATAAACTTTCAAATCCAGAAGCTGTGATTCAAATACCACCAGGTACCCAATACTTAAAATTCTCCAGACCCAAGCTGCAATTTAATCAATTCATGGTCAAACGAGCTTTGGATACTCATAAAAAACAACTAACAAGAATTTCGAATTCAGACTATCAATACAGCTCGATCTCAGTATTGACTAATTACGAACCCGAATTTCCTGTAGAGGCAATGCAAAATGCAAATGATGAGTCTATTTTACTTCTAAATGAAGGCAATCCAAGCATCGGAATGGTAAAAAAAAAAACTAATTAAAAAAATAGTTATTGATTATATTTTCAAGCCTCATAATTTTCAAAGAATTTGGTATGATTTCGGTCAAAGAACATCGTTTAAACGTCAAGTTTCAAGACCATTCACATATGTATAAATTTTATGAAAGTTTAAGATTCTTGACTAGTTTTAATTTAATTTAAAAGGAACGAACATTGTCAACCATTCAGCAATTTTTGGCTTTTTTGCATAACAAAGAAGTCTTTATGAATGTAGATCCATTTGATATTGTGGTAAAAGTTAAAAACAAACTTTAATTTCAGTTTATTTTTATGTTTTTTATTCAAAGGAATCGTTGTACGAGTATTTTGAAAAAAGATATGAACTTGAAGATATTAAGTTCGGTGCAATATATGATTTTTTTAGCTCAATAAATTTTTATGCTCCCAAATCAAGAGTAAATTTTTTTTTTTCCAGGTTTTTTTTTTTGCCGAGTCTTGGGTTTTTAGCCCTTCTGCTACTCAGCAAGTTAATGCGGTAATGTTAAAAATATCTTTTTGAGCAAGGAATTTAACTCCAATGAATGAAAAAAATTTTCTATAGAAAAAAAAAATTAACAACAATTAAATTAGCTTTCACAATGAAAAATGAAAATATTTTAACTTGATTATATAATTTAATTTCAGCTTTTTAGAAGGACTAATGCTTAGATTTGGTGAAATTAAGTAACTAGATGAAAAAAAAGCCAATTTTCATGAATTTTTCATAGTTAGTACATCAATACCAAAATTTCGGTTTTTAGTATTTCGCACTAAATAAAAAAATATCATTCTCTATTTTAAATTTAGAAAAAAAAATAATTTAAAAAAAAGTCTTTGATTTATTTAGCCACAATTTTATTACCAAAAATTGAATCTTTATTTTCAGTTTATAGAAATATTCTGTCATGTACTTATTGGAAATTTAGACCGTGGTATTCTAAACTATGTGCTATATTTGGGAGAAGTAATTGATAAAATTGAATGGTTCGAAAGTGAAGATGTCAAAATATTTTTTGCTCTCATTTATCCATATTGTGATGTAAAATTTAAAATTTAAAATTTTCCTTTTTTTAAATTTGTTTTAAAAACAGGATGATGATTTAGACAATTTAACATTGGATTTCATTTCTTTTGCAGAAAATAAAATAAACAAAAAACTAGTTTGGGATTTTGTTATGATGTTGATTCTAAAAAAACGGGAATATCTGATTAATGAAGTATTTTTTGAATATAAACATTTGATTGTGGATAAAATTTTGAAAAGATGGAATTTAGACTGTGTTCACTGACATCCAATGACTATTCTATGACTGAAATGGAATTTATTCAAGCAATGGAACATTTTTTTTTCATTTCTGATGAAAAGCAAATACGTGTTGGCTTTAGAACATCTCTTGCTCATTGCTATTGGGATAGTAACGAGAATTCTGTCCCTGTAACTAAATTAGCCCATATTTCTGCGTATTTTTGTCTAATGCAAATTATAAATGAACTTCAAGACAATATAAACACAATTGTTACAGAATCGAGAAACAAAATAATAGAAAATGAAGCAAAGGCTGGACCAGGTATCTTTATTTGAATTATTAGTAAAATATTATCTGAAAAGTTTTGGAAAATCTAAAATTTAAATAAGATTAAACAATTAAAGATCTAAAACTCAAAGTTTACTTTTAAAAATATTTTTTTTTTAATTTTTAAAAGTTTTATAAGGATAAAATGACTAATTATAATTTAATTAGTCGAACTTAAAGTTCGCGCGATGCAAAACTTCCACACTATCTCCAGATATGGTTTATAAAAATTTTTGAACTAAATAAATAAAAATAGTAAAACCATCATTTTGTTCAGAATTTTGTCTAGTTTCAGAATTTGTATAAAAATATAAAGGTTAAGGGGTTTGCAAAAAAGTAGATCCCGAAAAAGTTAAAAAATGTCAAATAAATAATTTTCAATTTTTTTTTTTTTTTCAAGATTACCAGCTCAAAATATAGAGCATTTAATTCTCTATCAGAAAATGTGTCGATCGAGGAGATTCGATTAATTAAATTCTGAGATAAAGAAGCTTAAATAAGATATACTTTATATAAGGTTGTAAAGATTCAGACCCCCCTAGACAAAAAAAAATTTTTTTGACCCCCCCTAAAATTTTGGCTAAACATAGGTTTTCATATACTTAGAATCCAAAAATGAGGTCGAAATCCATATCTGGAGATAGTGTGGAAGTTTTGCATCACGCGAACTTTAATTAATTATTAATTATTTAGTTTTTTATTTATCAGAGTTGTTCAAAAGTCATAAAGTCTTAGGACTTGACTTTAGATATTCTTTAAAGAAAAAGTCTTTTGAGTTGACTTGAAAAAATTTTTTTGTATTTTGAAGAGTTTTAAAAATTTGTAAAAAAATAATAAAGGCTTAAAGTTATAGATCCTAATAGATTCAAAATAAAATTTAGTCTTTTAGAAAAATCTAAGCGATTATATTTTACAGTAGAATTTCTCTTAACTTCGAATATACAAGTCAAAAGACATTACCTCTTTTATTCTTTGTGACAGGTAGAAAACAATAGATTTGGGTATAAATAAATAATCTTGAAAGGCGTTTTTAGAGTTTTTAAAAAGAAGGTTTATATAAGGTTAATGCGAAATTTTATCTTTAATTTAGGAATTTCACAGTAAAAAATAAAAATTCATATTTTAATCAAGGAATGGAGAGAACAACTAATCTGACAGAATTTACAGATGAATTTATAAAAATTTCGGACATTGATAAATTGGCTGTAACAAATAGGTAAAACTTAATTTATTTAAAATAAATAAAAATTACAATATTTTTTTAAGAGAATTAAGTGAATTGATGTAAACAAAAACTATTTAAATTAAAAAATAAATTAATAAATAAAATTTTAAATCAATATCTTAGATTTTTGATTTTTGTTCATCAATTTTTTTATTATTTTGATCCATTAGTAACACAAGCTCGTCTTTCCATCCGAGCTTTTCGGCCAACTGAAGGCAAATTTGATCACAGTCACCTTTTAAGAAAACATCTCGTTTGCTATTCGAACTTGAACCGAATTCAGGATTCAAATGAAAAAGATTTGTCAAAAAAGAGCCCAACATTCCTGAGTCGCCAACTGGATCTCTATTTATTAAAGCTCTAGGACAGTTCTGGTTGACTTGTCCAGCCAGTCCTGCAAAAGGCTGTACAACTAGTGAAGTTCCCATTATTATAAGCAATTTACATCTGCTAAAATCACTTGGAAAATTCCAAAAGTCTTTCGATAAATTTTCTCCGAATAAAACAACATCTGGTTTAACAGTTTCGGAACATTCGATGCATTTAGGAATTTCATTTTTAATTACTTTATCCTTTAAAAATTCAAAATCATGACTTTTTCTGCATCCCAAACAAGTGCCTGTTCTTAATAAAAATTGAAATTTATTTATTGATATTAAAAGTCTTTTAATTACTTAATATGTCCGTGAGCTTGAACTGTTTTACTATTATCCAAACCAGCTAATTCTTCAAGACAATCTATGTTTTGAGTATAATGTTTTAATAATTTTCCTTTCAGGTCCAAAAGTCAATATAATTTATCTTGAATTTAATATTTTAAGTAAAAATTTTACTCAAGTTTTGAACCAAAAAATGATGAAATATTCTTCTGGACTAAATGCTTAAAGACTCGAAAATACTCCATCTTTTTAATTTTAAAACTTGAGTAAAATTTTTACTTAAAATATTAAATTCAAGATAAATTATCATAATTATTATGAAATTTTTAAGAAATCAATTTTTATTAAAATTTTTGTTAAACTATTTTATTAGTAAAATTTCAATAATGATTTTTAGAATCAATGATTCACAGTTTAAATTTAACTAATAGAAAACCCGAAGAGTTTTTTTAAGCTTCTTTTAAAAAGTTTTATCTGAAAGAAAAAAAATTTAAAAAATTGGCAATTAAAACACTTATTAATTGTAAAATTTTTTCCTTTAAAAAATTTCGTAATTTTCTAAATATTATTTTAAATTCTTCTGGATAAATTAATTTTTAAATTTTTTCCAATAAAACAGTGGGGCTTTCTTGTATTAAATTTGATGACTAAATCAAAATAAATTTTTTTAAATAAGAAAAACAAAATTGCTTTGAATGCATTTGTTGAAGTTACAATAATGAAAGAGTTCTGTTTGTGAAGAAATTAATTTATTAAAGAAAATAATAATTATAAGCTACGACAAGAAGACTTGAAAAGACATCTGTTATAGATATAGGGATGGGAAACTGGTTCGACACCCGCTTAAAGGAAAACCGGTTCCAAGGATGAACCAGTTCTATAAACCAGTTTCGAAATCCAAGATAGATAGACGCACAGAAATCCATTTTTATGTACAAGGGTACTAGTTTGACTTTATCACAATAAGAACAAATAATTTAAATATATTGAATGAAAAATTTCAAAGGTTCTATGACACTGAAGTAGTCGATAAAAACCTTTAAATCTAAACTTGACATGAAAATATCATAACAAAAAAATTATTCAACATTAACCAAAGTTTTCTAAAAAATTTTTTTAAAAAATGGTGTTGACCGATAGCCGCGTAGAAAAAAAATTATTCTGTGAATTTATTTTTCATTTGTTTAATCCTTGAATTTACAAAACTTTTGTAAATTGGAAATTTTTTTAAGCATTTTTTTTCTCAGCGGCAAACAAAAGGGTCCACTGATCGTCGCTCACGGTACCCAACACTAATAGTTATACTAAATAATATTTATAGCATCAAAAAATTTTTTTTGTTGAATATAAAAAAAGTTTTTTTGCTTTATTCTCAAAAGTAATAAAAATATTTTTTTAAGTTTCTCTAATTGAGCTTAATTTAAACTAAAATATTAGAAATAATAACAATTTTTAAAAAAGCTTTGCGTATTGACTGAAAAATTGCAATTCAAATTCAATCAACTTCATTAAATTAAGATAATTAGAATAAACATTTACATAATTATTTTTGCACAAACACTTAGATTTTATTGTAAAATTAAAATTCAACAGGCTTTTTACAAACATAAAGATAAATCAAAATTAATCCAGATCATGGTTATATTCAAGACTAGAATCATACATAGAATTTTCATGCCCATCATCATCAGAAACTGAATCATCTGAAGTCCAAGACATACTAATTGTGTTATCTTAAATAATAAAATGTTAAATTTTGATCTCTCTCTAGTATTAATTAAATATTAATTTATTAAATTACCTGTCAATTTCTTAAATCTCGGATCTTTATTTCTTTTGACATAATGTTTTGGTTCGATTTGTCCTTGATTCTCGTAAACTAATTGATAATTGCTATTTATTGTTTGAGTTCTCTTTCTGTTTATGTTCATGTCAGACTGTGCCCACATATCTTCATTGGAAGCCTCGTTTATTTCAAGACCGCAATTTAAGTCAATTTTTTTTTCCTTGTATTTTTTTTGTCTGGCTCTAGAATTTTGAAACCATACTTGAGTTACACGTTTACTCAGACCTGTAATCTGAGCAATGCGCTCTAAATCTTGGCCATCAGGATTCGAGTCAACTTCAAAATTAGCTTGCAAAACTTGAAGCTGTTCTTCAGTAAAAGTTGTTCTAACTCGCTTATTTTTAGCTAAATAGATTGATTAATATAAGACTAAAAAAATTTGTTTCTAATAAATTCTTTTAACCTTCTTTACTATTTGAATCACCATCTATCGATTCACAGTAGTGTGTTTTGCACAGAACTTTATTGTTTTGAAGAGCGAATTCCTCGCCAGTCGATAATTGTCTCTTACAGCTTTCACATGCAAAACAAGCTAGGTGGTACACATTTTCTTTGGCTCTTCGTACCCAATCACTTGACTGAATATTTCGAGAGCATTTTGCACATTTTATACCAAAATATCTTAAAACAATATTTAAATAATTAGATTTAATTTTTTTAATTGCTCACTTATAATAGTCCAATTTGCAGAAAATTTTGTTTTTTTTAAAAAAACAAGTTTCTTCATTTACCAATATTATGTTACAATGACTGCATTTCAAGCATTCCTCATGCCAAGATGCTTCATTAACTCTCAAATAGTATTTGTTGTAGATGAGTTTTAAGCAACCTCTACAAACAGGAAATCCATCAATTGATCGTTCCTTTAAAAACTAAATTAATAAAATATATATATTTTTGAAATTTATTCATTAAAAATGATTTAGTTGGTAAAAAATCAAATAGTAACCTAAAAGAATTAAATTTTTTGAACTAATTCAAAGTTAATTTTTTGGTAAGTTTTTAGACCAAAGTTGGATACTAATATTGAAAGATGAGCTGAGTTAAAGAATAATACAGAAATATTCATGATAGATGTTAAGGACCTATATTTCATTCTTAAGTAAAAAAAATGATATCAAAAAATAAATTTTGCTTAATTTATTCTATAAGTTTTAATATATTTTATTTCATTTTATAATTGGTTTTGTGATATTCAGTACAATAAAACAAAGCAAAAAGTAAAAAAATTTTATGACTTTTTTTCTAAAGGCTAAAACTTAGTTCTGTAAATGCATCATAGCGCAATATTGATAGTTGCATTAAGTGAAAACACTCTTGTAAAACTATGCAAATTAGCAGAAACAATTTTTAATGTATTTGAAAGTAAAGCAATTTAGCAGACATTTTGTACATCATTAGCAGACTTTGCCAGTTGATACAACTTTGAAAGTTGCACTATATTGCATTTACAGAACTAATTTTTAACCTTTAGAAAAAGTCATAAAATTTTTTACTTTTTGTTCTGTTCTATTGTACTGAATTTCACAAAACCTTTAAAATTATTAAAAATTCATAAAATTCATTTTCATTAATAATATATATTTATTTCTTAATTAACTTATTTTAATAATAATGAACCATGGTAAGCAGGTTTGTGAAGATGTCTCTCTGAGAAGACATCTATGGTAGCTAGATGCAAAAAATATAAAAAGACATTAAATAGTTGTCTACTTCATTCTGCGTTCAATATATAAATTAATAAATAAATGAAATACAAGACTATATTAAGATAAATATAAAAAAATCTTGCAATACTCGAAAAGATCCACCAAGAGTTATTGCATTAGCTCACTATTGGATGTGATCTCTTTAGACTGGACTTAAAAGTATAAAAGTTTGCAAAGTGATCAACTTTTGCAGCTTCAATAACTTCAATTGGTAAATTATTCTATTTTTTAACGACTCTATTGACGAAGAAGTTAGTTGTATGTAAACGGTTGGTTAAAGTTTGAACAGAGATTCTTCTCATGAGCCCAATTTGATTATGTGAATGTGGTTGTTCGGCTAGGGATGATTTGATCTTTGCATGCATGGTTTACGCAATTTAGATGATTTGTGCTAGCTATTTATTCTCCAAGTTAACTAAAACGCTTTCGATTTAGATAACTAACAAATCCAGTGATATCGAAAAATATGTCGCTCATTTTGTATACAATCATTTTATCAGAGAGCAAGAGTTAAGGCAGTTAATATAAAATAAATACAATATATAAATTAAGCTTTTTAAAATACTTAATTTTTTTGTTCAAACTATTTTTAAAAAATAAACTATTACCAAAAAAAGAAATAAATTTTTGTGCCTATTTTGTCGTATATTTTTTATTTTTTTGTCTAAGATTTCTGGTTAAAAATAAAAATAATAAAAAATATAATCGGCTGGTGAAAAGAAACTCATCTAAATGTAAAGTCAAAAAAAGAAACTCGTAATTAAAAATTTTATTGAAAATAATTTTTTTAATAAAACTTTGGTATCTTTTTAAAAACAAGCAAACTTGAGCATTCTAAATTCGAAAAAAATTTTATTCTTAAGCTTTAATTTTTTAATTAATTGAGACTTTTTTATAAATTTAGGTTTTAAAATATTAAGCTTATCAATGAATAAATTTTTTTTAAGGAAAAAAACCTAATTATTAGATAGTTGAGATTATAGAAAGATTTTGCAAATAAAAAATTAGAAAAAAAAAGATTTTTAAGATAACAATATCAGTGTTTATGCCATATTTTGCTCTAAATTTGATTAGTTTGAAATAATTCTGTCTTAATTTATTTTGGAAAATGCATTCAATTTTTAAGAAAAACTTCCAAATAAAATTACTTGATATTTTGCGTTTTCGAATTCACTTTGTTCTGAATCATCAGAAATGGAATATTCCATTCTGCTGTAAAATATTTTCGAGTTTGACTTAAGTCAACAATGCCTTGAGATGTTTAATATTTGAAAGCAATTGTCTGCTTAGTGAATTGGCTAAAGAAAGTAAATAAAATAAAATATATAAACAAATTACAATAAAAATAAAAACAATAAATATCAATGTGGCTTATCGAAAAAATAAGAGCACCAATAAAATATTTTTGTTCAAAAATTTATTGATTTTTTTGAAAATTATTTGTTTACAGTCAAACACAATTGGCTGAGAATCATAGTTCCAATCAAAAATTATACCGAACAAAAAATTTTTTTGTTGAAAAATTTGGCGGCTAAACCAAGGCAAATATAAAACCGTCAGCTTTTTAGCCAGATAATGCCTACCTAGAACAAAAAAATATTTTCAATTGGCTTCATTTTAAAGATCATTTAATTGCAAAGGAAGTTTAGTGAATTCAGTCTAGTATGAAAAAGTCCTTAATCCTGATTTATCCTTTCGAGCATAAAATAACACTTTAATTAAGTATAAACATGAAGCTACCAGTTACACAATGAAAATAATACTAGCTAATGAAGCTAATTAGAGATTTGTTTGTTTTTTCAAATTCGTGATTTACATCAATTTTAAGAGAGATGAAAATAATTTTTTTTTCTAATTAATACCGAGTCCTACAATTGCATTGATTTAAAATGATTTTATTTTGACAAAAAAAAACAAAAAAATTTGAGTAATTTATGCAAATAAAGTCTGGAAAAACTAAACTTGGTCGAAATGTGCTTGAGCTTCAGCAGCTTATCATTAATTAGACTTTCGATTAAACAAAACGAGAAGTTACTCGTCACCACATGAGCTAATTAAATTCGGCGCTTTATTCCAACCATGCAAGTTTTAGTAAAGAACCATCGAAAAACTTGAAAAAAAAATGCTAATCCAATTGGAAACTAAAACGATTGCAATCAAAAATTCAGATATTGTTCAAGTGGTTTTGAACAAACTAGCTCAAGTTTTTCTTCTAGCTCGAGTAGTAGTTTTGTTTGAAATTAAAAATCAAGAGGATTTTTGTGTATTTATTAATTTGTCCCATTTGGGATTTAAAATTAAAGAAAGAGGAAAATCAGTTTGAATGATAAAAACGGAATTTACAAAACAATATTACAAATGTTGAATTAGTTTTCTTTGAATTTCTCTATTCAATTTCAAATCGCTGTTCCAACCACAATAAAAAAACTTCCACTTCTCATACAAACATTTGTTAATTAAAGCTTATTTTAAAATGTTCACAAAAAATGCTTTGATTCAAAAATTAAAAAAAAAATCATTTCCTTGTTTTATACAAAAGTTTTTAGTCCTCTCTTTCCACTTGGGAAAATAAATAGTGAATTTTTTCGATCACTTTTCTAAATTACATAATTTACTGCTCAAAAAGACAAAAAATTTTTTCATCTGAAAGACCTTCAAGACTTTCTCTACAAATAAATGATTTTATAATTTATCATTAAGAAAAGTTATTTTAAATAATCATTCAGACAGAAGAGTTAAACGTTTTAAAAATTATTAAAAAATCAGTTGAACTAATTGTTATTTTTATCAATTTCTGTGATGGGTTTAACCGGACTAGGTTTAAATAAAATTTGATTTTAATATAATTTTTTTCAATTTAAAAATTTTAAAGCTTAAGATTTTTCCAAATTTTCAAAAATAATTTTTTCAATTTATGTCAAAAAAAAATTATTAAATTAATCAGTGTTATTTGGTTGTTAATCTTATGAGGTAAAATGCTACCTTAAATCGCGTAACTAAGTATTATCGCAACTAACTATGATTTGATTTTGTCTATTTTAAAATTACCTATTAAAAATAAAACTTATTAATTATTCTCAAATCCATTTACAGTCGATGAAAGTTTCGGAATTTTCTAGACTGGTCAGCTCTGAATTAGTGCTGGATAGCGTCAATGGCGGACCATCCATCTTGATGGCCACGTGAAAAAATAGAGCATAAAAACATTTCAAAAATTTAGTAAATATTCGACTAAAGCATAAAAAATAATAATTTTTGAAGTAAATAGATGGTACAAGCTTTCTTGAAAGCAAAAATTATTCTAAATTGTTAGTTAATAGATCAAATTAATAGCAAAAAGATTTTGGCAATTTTGGAACAAAAAAAAAATTAAAATTGCATTAAAATAACATTTTTTTCTATAGTTCTAAAGCTCGTTATATAAAATGTATCAGCTGATACAAAGAATGTTTCAATCAAAGTTTAATGTGTCCATAAGCTTTGCAATTAAATTTTGAAGAATTTCTAATGCATAAACTAGTTTGCACATTTGCAGAGTTTTTTCATAGATAAAATCTGGTTTCGAATACCGTAAAACCTTATATATTAACCAGGGTTTGTAGTCGAAAATCGGCCTTCTCCCACCTCCTTAAGAAAATGATATAATCTTATTTAATATCAAGAATTATTAAATTTTAACCACGGGTTTATAAAATAATAACAAGTGGTAATGAAAGAACAAGGATATCAATTGCTTTTAGTGCAACTGCTTCTGGAAAAAATCTAAAGTCATTGATACATATACCTAGAAAGAATCCATTGCAAAACGGCATTGTGAAATTTGGTACAAAAAACAAAAACAAGAGCTTAAATTGAAATAACTTTTTTTATTTAGGTCCAAAACTTGTTGAAGTTGAAAATTCTATCGGCTGATACAAAGCATTTTTTTATTCATATATTATAATGCAGAGATACAGAGACCTAAATAAAAAAACTTATTTCAATTTTAAGCTTTTGTTTTTGTTTTTTGTACCAAATTTCACAATGCCTATAAAACTTTAACATACCGAGAAATGTTTCTGTTTCTAATGGGAGTAATGATAATTTCAATGATAGTATAATTTCGTATGAATTCATCGAAAAATGTATTTACCATGTTGCCATACATATATTCAACTGAATTGTATTTGATCATTGACCAAGCAATGTGTCATATAACTAACCAAGTTAAATAAGCTTTGTTGAAAGAAAATATCAGTGTCATGTATATCCCTAAAAGACTAACGAATATGTTGCAACCAGCAGATATCGCTTGGTTCAGACCGCTTAAGGCCCTCTATAATAAATACTGGTCTGATTAATTAGTTAACTCCCCAAAAACGTTCACGAAATCTGAAAATATGAGATCCCCAGGTAATGGTGTTGCAATCGAATGGATAAGTAGAATTTGGGATAAATTAGATTCTGCTTTAATTTCAAGTTCATTTGACCAATCAGGCAAAAAATCCAATTTAGTCGAAAACTAATTTGTATTACTACAGCCACAGCCAATTAAGACATTTTATCATAAATCATGAATTCAGTGATGATCTTGTTCTAGATGAATCGACGAATGGCTTCAATGAAAGGGATGATTGTTTGAAGAATGCAATATAGAGTTAGATGAGTCAATGGACGAAAGATTTGGTAGTGGTTAAAAACTTATAGATTTTAAAATTTAATTTACATATTTTTATTGTCAAATTTAAAGTAAATAATCAATACCGAATTTTTCTTATAAACAAATTAATTTATTTTAATTTTTTTCTGAAAATTATTTTATCAGCCCATGTTTTCAACACTAGAAAGCCCGAGGGTTTTTTTAGACCCCTTATTGAAAAAATTAAACTTGAATATTTTCTCATAAATTACTCAAAGAAACTAAAAAGAAATTGTAAAAATTTTTAAAAAATTTTAAATTAAATAAATTTAATTTATTATTCTTGAAATTTTAATTTGGAAATTTTTGTAATAAATCGGCCGGGTTTTCTAGTGTTAAATTGTCTTCATATCTCTGGGTTAGCTTGATTTTTCCGAAAAGAAAAAACACAAATTAAGCCCTATTTTTTGCATATTGTCCCAGGTGGTAGTATGTAAGGTTTTACAGTACATTTTGACATTTTGTAAAACAAGTTTTATGCCTATAGAAAAAAAAAGTTATAAAGTGGGAATATGAACTTATGATTGAAGATGATTACTAGCACGATATACTTGTGTATGACATTTAGTTAAACAAACGATATCTATTTTTCATCATTAATTTTATTATTAATTTAGATAATTTAGAATATGATAGTTTTTGTTTTAACAAATGTGAGTTTGTTACTAATTTTAACAACAATATATTCTTTTTTATATCGATATGATTGATTTGAGGCAAAATGAAAATAATTTACATTTACAAATATTTATGAATTAAATGATTTGGCGACAAAAAAAAAACAAAAACAAAAAATCAAAAATGCCAAAGCTCAAGTTCTGAAAGACCAAAATATTTTCTGTAAATTTTAGAACCTAGTCAATCTTTTTTATCACAAATATAATGATTCTGCAAATTCAAGATTTTTAGTTCAAATTTAAGTGGTTTAAATGGTACTGGTTGAGGATGTACCAGTTGCTACATTTTATGGAACATTTTGCACAAAAAATCTAAAAATCTAAAAATTTAGAATTATTTAAATTTTGCCTCATTTGATAAAATAGGATAAGCGAAATTAGTAGTTCACGTATTGCTCATATTACTTTAAAGATTACATGTGTCAAAATATTATTTTGTGTTATTTTATGTTACTTTGTGTATGTTTATTTTATTTATTTAAAATAAAATTTAGAGAGGAAATTTCTCTTGGCACATTCGAAAGGCATAGCGCCTACGTTTCAGCCAGTTTGCTTTAAAAATATTTTTGTAAAATTATCTGCATAATATATTTTGACGCAAAGTTATTTTGACTTTATTTTAATTAGCGTAACATTTGCCTTTCACCAAATATAATTTTTTGCTGGATTTTTGTCTTGTGACTTAGACAAAAACTCTGATTTTTAAGAAATATTGAATAAAAAACTAATTTTAGTTTGTGAATTAATTGACTTAATTTAAGAAAGAAATAAAAATTATAAAAAAATAGCGCAATGATTGTAGGAATTTATAAATATAAAAAATTAAGTAAAACACAAAATTTTTAATAAGAAAAATGATTCTTTTTGAACATTATCATTTTAATAGGCACATAAACTTCAATTCGAGCCATAATTCTTCAATGTAAGTTGGGGATGCTTTTTAGCATGAAATACGGAAAAAAATATTTAAAAGAAAAATACAGTAAAAAAAAAGATAGATCTTAAAAAAAATAAAATTTAAAAATTTAATCATAACCAATTTTCAGTTAGATAAATAAATAATTTGATTGAATTTTCAGTTAAACAATCATTTTTTTTAAATTCAATTTAGAAATGTTAAATCATACTAAAAAATAATACTTGTCAGAAAATTAATCTTGGCCACCTCGATATCTCTAAAAACTTTCTTTTTAAAAATTTCGACAGATATTTCATAGAATTAAATAATTAATAATGCTTAAAATCAAGTAGATTAAGATTAAGAAGATTACCGGTATAAATTTTTGATCTAATGATTCTGAATCTGAATTATAACATTTGAAATATTTGAAAAATTTATTTAATCACTTAAAAAAATATTTTAATTTAATATTGGTCCTAAAGATCTAGCCTGAAAATTTTAAAAAACTATTCAAACTAGTTCTTTATTATAATTGTTCGATTTTAATTATATCCATCGTTGCCAGTTATTAATTTATACATAACATTTCCCATCTGAGCTGGCGAATTAGTGACTTCAACACCGGCTTCTTTTAAAGCATTTATTTTGGCATCTGCACCGCCAGATTTACCCGAAATAATGGCTCCAGCGTGACCCATACGTCTGCCAGGTGGGGCAGAAACACCAGCAATAAATGAAACTACTGGTTTTTGCTTTGATCCAGTATTATTTTTCTTCAAAAATTCAGCAGCTTGTTCTTCAGCAGATCCTCCAATCTCACCGATTAAAATGATACCTTGAGTTTTTGGATCTTTCAAGAAAACATCTAAACAATCAATAAAATTAGTTCCATTAAATGGATCACCACCAATGCCAACACACAGGGATTGTCCTAGACCAACCCTAGTAGTCTGATGTACAGCTTCGTAAGTCAATGTTCCAGATCTTGATACTATACCAATGATGCCTGGTTTGTGAATGTGACCAGGCATTATACCGATTTTACATTGACCTGGTGCAATAATACCTGGACAATTTGGTCCCACAAGTCTTTAATATCGACTATTAGTTATTTTTAATTTTTATTTTATCAATAAATACCTTGATTTGTTCTGATTTAATATCCTTCGTTTGACTGTTACCATATCATGTTGAGGTATTCCTTCGGTAATACAAACAATTAGAGGAATTTCGGCATCTACTGCTTCTAATATTGCATTAGCAGCTCCTGGTGGTGGAACATAAATAACTGTTGCAGTAGCTCCAGTGTTTTCTTTTGCCTTAAGAGAAAAAATAAATTATTACAATTTTTTTCAATATTTTAAATAAATACTTCAGCAACAGATTTAAAAACTGGTAATCCCAAGTGGGTACTTCCAGCTTTAGCTGGTGAGACACCACCTACCATTCTCGTTCCATATTCAATAGCTTGCTGACTGTGAAATGTGCCCTAATTAGACAATTTTTTTTACTTAAATAATAATGATTATTTTGCTTATTTACTTGTTTTCCAGTAAAACCTTGACAAATAACTTTGGTGTTTGAGTCAATTAGAAGGTTATTTCTAGTGGAATCGTAAGCAGCTGATTCAATATTTCGAACAATTTTAAGTTGATTAACTTAGAAAAAAGAAATTAAAAAAAAGAAAACTAAATAGGATCGTTGTTTTTCATATACCTTTGAGTAAACTTTTTAAATTTACCAAGTTTTTATTGAACCTTATCATCTAAATTATAAGTTCATACTTAAAATTTTTAAATAAAACTAAAATTGAATATTTTTTTCTCTCCTTTTAAATTTAAGATTTTTAAAACAACTTTTGATCATAAATAGATCATTTAATGGTGCTGTCTTACGCTGTTTTTTTCATGTATATACTATAATAAATCTAAAATAAGCATCATGTTAGCAAAAATGTTTAGTTAATATTTATTTTTATAATCAAATGCGGCATATATGCTAGAAGATTTTATTCTCAATGAAATAATCAAAAATAAATAAACATAAAATCAATTTAAAAATTTAAATATATATTTTACTAAATTGATTTATTTTTACATTTTTATTTGATAAATAAAAAAATAGCTTTCATTTTTTTAAGCTTAAATTGCTAAAATGATAAATTGTTTAACACAAATAAAAGCATCTCACTTTTTCTTCTGGCTACATCTATTTGAAAAAATACAATCAACGAGTCTTTTAATAGTTTTATATGGATTATGAATAAAATTATTTTGGAAATCAAGCACAATTTTTTAGTTCATTTAATCATCTTAGTCTCATCTTCTTAAATTTTTGCAATCAAGACACAGCATAGAAATTCACCATTTCAATCTTAGAACCCTCTTTTGATTAATCTGACTCATATGATGACAGTAGCATTCTCATGCTAGAATATACATTGATTTAAATACGTTATTTTAAAAAGTACTTGAATAATATTTCATTTTTTTAACTTTTTAGTAAGCTTGATTTTCGATTTACATATTTCCATTCAAAGCTTATTTTCTTTAAAGAATTTCAATACTAACTGTTTTAATTTTTTTAGGGAAATATTAGAATTTTTCATGATAAAATATTTAAAAATTAATCTTTTCACTTAAAATAACAATTAGATTAATTTCAATTTAGATTTTCTTTGATTTTTTGATAAATTAAACGAAGAGCCTACTGTAAATCCTTGTAAACTACCCCGGGGTAATAGACTATAAATATCTATAACCCCCCTACCTTTGACTCGAGTAAAGCCTCAGTTTTTTAATTATAAAATTTCTTTTTTACCCCGGGCTAAAAAAAAAAATTAAAATAAATTCTTATATTTTTTAAGAAAAAAATTCACTACAGCCCCAGTGTGCTTTCAAAATATTTTTGCTATAGTCTCATGGGTTTTTAATATTGAAAATATTACACGCCTATGAGCTAAAAATTTTTAATTTTCATATACAAATAAGCTTAATAAACCAAGCTTCTTTTACTTATTTAAGAAACTGTTTAGTTTAATTTTTTGAATATATAAAAAAAAATTTTCAAATTTTAAATCCGTTTTAAAAATGAAAACTCCGAGCCAACAATCTCTTCCTAAAAGAAGAAGAGGACGACCGACAAAACAAGAAGCTTTACAATGGAAAGAATTAGTAGTTTTGGATGACATTGCTCAATGTGTTGATGGCTTCTTTTCTGGCGACGAAGTATCAGTTGAAGAGGTTGGTGATGTTTGTGAAGACAGTGGTGAAGAGTCTGACATGGACATAAATTGAAAATTTCACTCTCTTTTTTGAAGCCCATGGGTTAGTTTTCAAGGATTTACGGTAACCAAAAAAAAGATTTCAAAATCAAGTCTTATTGTCAGCAAAATTTCATTACCATAGAAAATAGATATATTAGAAAATAAATAGATTTACATTACCATAAAACTATAGAAAATAAATATAGAAATAAAAATCTATCTTTTATTTTGCAATTTTGATAAAAATGTATTAAAATTAAATTTTTAAATAATCTTTTAAAGTTAAGTTTTATCTACAATAAAGTGTTTTTTAAAAATTATTTTTTTTTATTTCTAAACTTATTTAAATCAAAAGCATTGCTTTATACAATTTTATTTTTAGTTTTTTTAGCATGGTTAAAAAAAGTAAGGAAATTTTTTATTTAATTTTTGTTTGGAGATATGAGAAATTCTCAAAGCTTAGTTTTAATGCTTTGAATTGAATGATACAAGTCTCCTAGATAATTAATCAAAAAATATACGATTTGCTCTTTCAATTTTGACTGTAGCATTTTGAAATTTTTGATAAACTTATGCATCAGTCGTTTTGCATTAGAATAAAGCAATAAACGGTTACACTTAAGTTGACATTTTGATCTTTAAAAATAAAAAATATGGAACTAATTTATTTTATTATTAACATAGAATGAGTAAGCTTCAATTAACTTTGGCAATTTTTAAACCAGACATTAGCCTAAATGAACGAGCTGTTTCGGTGAGTAAAATTTTTCTAATTTTATTTTATTTTATTATTAAAAATTTAAAGGAAATTAGGAAAATTATTTTAAACGATAATTATTTGTTTGTTAGAACTAAGTTTAATAAGCTGACTTTGGAAAGGGCAAAAGAATTTTACAAAATTCATGAAAGTATTTTTTTTAAGTCCTAATTTTTTATTCAATCTTAAGTGATTTAGTTTATTAAGATAAATTTTTCTACAATCGATTAGTTTATTCAATGTCAAGGTAGGTAAAATATTTCTATTAGGACTTGAAACCATAGAAAAATAAGAATCAATTATATCTTTTGTTCAAGTGGACCTATATGGTGTCATATATTAGCAAGAGAAAATGCAATTAAAGAATGGAGAAAATTGATGGGTCCTACAAAAGTTTTTAAGTAAAGAAAATTAATAATTAAGTCAAATGTACACATTTAGTTTAAAGGACAATTTATGATGATCCGAATAGCCTACGGGGAAACTATGGATTGACTGATACCAGAAATACTCTTCATGGCTCAGGTATTTTTAATAAGATTTTCAATAATATCACAAAAATTATATTGTTTTATAGACTCGAACGAAACTGCAAGGGCTGAAATAAATTTTTTTTTTCAAGAATTTGATATTGATAAATGGTACGCTCAAGAGGAATTTATCTATAGAAATACTAATAATTTAATTTTTGATGAGAAATCTTTTCAACATAAAATTAAAATAAAATAAAATTTATACAACATAGTTTTAAATAAAAAATTATAAATAAAGATTCTTAAAGTCGTAGTGAAAAATCGACTGAAATGTAAGCTGATAAAGTGTATTTAGTTTTTAGTATTTTATATTTAGCCATCAAAAAAAAAAATTTAAAATAAGCATTTTAGAAAAGTTTTATTTTTTATAAAAGTATTCATATTCTGATTCCAAGATTTATTAATATTAAAAATAATGAGAAAAATTAGAAAAGGTTAACGATTAAACCAAATGCATAAGGGTTCACTTTGGTAAAAGTAACTTTTTGTAATTTCTATTTTTTTAATTTCCTGGAGTTAATTGATTCCACTAGTTAGAAATATTATTTGATAAAAAATATACACGGACAGTGCTTTCGAAACACTTCCTTTTTGAGTGGATGTTTTTGACCTCTAAATTTGCCAGCTGTTGCAAATTTCACAAGTCACTTCTAACACGATTATCACTTGATGGTTTTAACAAACCAACTATCTTTTTTTTTAAATCCTTCCAATATTTTTTGTTTTCTTGATTGTACGATACCAAGAACCAATGGCATATTCCAAATCTAATCAAACAAATGCTACATACAGCAACTTAAAGGTATTTGCTGGTCATATTTTATATACTTTGACCAGTTTACCAAGTTTACAAAATATTTATTGCTGAGATATCAAATTCATCTACCAGCTATCCACCTTCTAATTAACTTTAGTGCATCCATCTAAAGCTCAGTAAAGTCACCATAGGTTAAAAATCAACAAACTTTCATCAGCAAAGAGCTAAATACTTCCAATATGTCATTAATACAATCATAAGGATCCTAATAGTAATGGCTTGTAGCACAAAATTCAATACTTCTAATCAATACGATACTTAATCACTCACCAAAATTGTTTGTTTTCTTCAAATTAGAAAGTCTTATATTTTTAATTTTTTACAACAAAAAAAAAACTGGTTGATTTTTAATAAAATTTAATATTTTTTTAGAAAAGACAAAAAAAATCTCAATTTAATATTTTTAGTGTGAATGCATTGGCATTTAAAAAATTAAATATTAATGGATAATTTATTTAAAAAATTCAAAACTAATTTTTAGCCCAAGTTGTTAAAAATTAACTAATCAAAAATCTCTGCATATGATAATTAGAAATTAATAAAAATTTTAGAATAAAAGTACGTAGTTCCAACAAAAAAACAAGGTTTAATGATTCAAAATTAATTATGTCATTAAACTATTTAAAGAAATTTTTGTTTTTGGGTCCAACAATCAATTTGAAAGATTTATCCAACTCAAAACTACTTTCTAAAGTTTTAACAGCAATTGAACTGAGCATAAATTCACAAAAATCAAATGAATTGCTACAGATTCTGGATGACTTTTTAAAATTTTACAGTGATCTTCACTTAAAGACTGCACACACAAACCGATTAAGACCTAATGCCGATTGTGTGATCTTTTACTTGGCTTGTTGTGCGCGAAAAAGCAAAGATCAAACATTTTCTCACAAAAGTATCTAAAAAAATAGATTTTGTAAGAAAATCGTTAAAACTTTCTTTTTAGTTTATGAGTTATTTACTGATATTAGTGAAACAACGGCTCATTTATTTGCTTTCGAGCACTACTGGCATTTAGTTCTTCGAATCGATAAGAGTAAAAGCTCATCTGAAACAAATCAAGATCAAATGGTTGTCGAAGAACAAAAAACTCCAAAGTGCATTGGAAGAGGGCATAAAAAAGCTCTAATTAATTGGTTTTACAACAAAAATGAACTTGATCTTATTAAACTAATCACTCAATATAGACATATGTACAATTGGACCATCAAAGATATTCTCAAATTGATTCATATGAGACCAAAAAACGAGGGTAATTTTAAAGAAAAATCATTATTATTTCTATTTAAAATTTTTTTTTTTTTATCTATTTGTTTGATTTATTAATTTGAGGCTAATCTCCAGGTTGTGTCATACTTATCTAGTCCTTCTATTAAGTCAATTCTTAAGATTAAAGATAAAAATTTTTAAATTTAATTTGGACTGTTAAAAAGTTTAAATGAAATTATATAAATTAAGAAAAGAAAATGGTTGTATCCAAAAAGCGGAAAACGAAATTCTGCTTTAAATTTTTCAAAAATTTACTACTGTAAACTTGTGTTGACGATTCTAAGATTAAAGCCCAAATATAGCTTTTACTCTAATAAGTAATGTTTTTTTTCTCTAAAAAAAAATGAAAAAAAAATTTGAATTAAATTAATTAAATTTCAGTTCTTTTTGATAAAGAGACTTTATTATTAAATTAATATTTCTTCATTTGTTGAAATAATCGATGAATTTTGGTTAGTTGTTTTGAGATTTTGAAGGAAGCAAGCCAGAACACTATTTAATCTTCATTGTGAAAATCATTTATAAAAGGTGTCAGAGACACTTGGTTATGTAGACGTGTCAGATGACATAAAGGAATAGTTCTTCTCGTTCTGTAAATAGTGTAGTTTGTAATTAATAAGATTGTTAAGAAAATGTAAAATATAAAAATGCAATCGCATTTCATTGTCCATAGCTCCAAGGTCAAAGGTATTTTTTTACCACATTCCTAGACTTTTTACTAATGCATTGAAGAAAAAACATTAGTTTTTCCCGAATTAAACTTAAACTCACTAAACTACTAACGTAGTATAATTTAAATATACCTTGCGTGGGCATTTTCAAAGTCCATTTTGGCCTTGTTCACTAAAAATTTTTTTTTACCTCATCCTCAGCTCAAAAAGTTACAAAGTCGATGGAAAAACTGTAAATGAGAACACACCTTGTGCTTCAGATGATATTTACAAATATAAGTTTTTAAATTTTAATTCAATAAATATTCATTACCATTAACAAACTTGAATTAGAAGCGCTTTTCCATGAAAAATATTCTGATTTAGCTTATTTTTTACTTGGTTCAATATATTTAATTTTTTTAAATGGATATCTTAAATGAAATAATATTCTGCCATACCAATCAAAATACTAAAAAATCCTCATCACCAGATATCTTTTCCAGAATTTGCTGCGTTTAACAAATTAAGTATTTTTTTTTTTAAATTTTGATGCATTTTCAAAGAGGCGATGCGCTGTTTTTTTTTATTTACTCCTAAGCTAAATTAAAATTTTATCAAAAAATTAATTTTAGTGCGTTTTTAAGATTCTACAATATATTTTTTTGATGCGTTAGTCCATTTATTTCTAAATTAAATTTAAATTCACCAAATCTTAAAAAATTAAGCTTTTGATTTTGAATATTTTTATTCTAGCTTTATAGTTATTTAACCATATTTTATCAAGTGAATATAAGTTAAAATTTTTCTTCAAAACTTTTAATTTTTTAAGGACATGATTTAATAATGAAATATGTCCTTTATGGATACCGAAACATTCAAAATGAGTGTTTAGAAACCAACTTAAACTTAATGGATTTTTTACATGATTTTGAAAAAGTATATTTTCTATTTTTTGTTAAGAAAAAAATATTTATTCATTGTTTAAGCTAAAATTTGTAAAATATGCTCAAGAGGCAATTGAAATTATTCGAAAACATAACTTATACCTCGAACACATTCCTTCAAGAATTTTCAAATTCAAAGAAGTAAACAATATTTTTTTAATTCTATTTTTTAACCAAGAATTTTTAGATTTGGCCGAGTCTAATTGAACAAATGAACATTGAAGATTTTTACGAAAATTTATACCAAATTTTAAAAAAAGAAATAATTAAAGTTAATCCATCGATTGAAAAGTTTATTTTTGAAAAAATTTTGAATCGTGAGAATCCAGATTATTCGCGCATGAGTCCAATATCAAATTGTCTTGCCTCTCAAATAACCGAACACTACATAATTCAAAAACAATCTAAGCAACTCCGACTTAGAACAACTTCGACTACAATCGAAGAAAAATCAATTCAGGAAAATTTTAGAAATTTTTTTTGGAACGCTTTTAAAAATTCTATTCAACTAGTAAAATTTTTTAAAAATAATTATCCACTTGTTTTAAAAAAAAATTAAAAAAAGAATAAATCTCAACTGAAGTCTTATTTTAATTCAAAAAGAGTGATGATAGTTGTTGAAATTAATCCTCAAATGAGAAATTCAGCCACTCTAGGTCTAAATTATTTGAGTCCATTGGAAACAAGTTCAGCAATTCTTCTGACTCTTTATTATCTAAACACAGATCCAAACAATGTAGATTTTTTTGTAGCATCTGACAGGCTAAGTCGAGTTGAACTAGCAGATAAAAACTCTCATTCAGAACCTAATGTGGGAACAATCGATCATTTACTCCAAGGCGTAAATATTTGAGAAAGTGAAGTTTGGATCAGATTTTAATAAGAAAGCGATATTTTCGTATTTTCTTCAATTTTAAGGTTAAATTAAAATTTACTCAAACTTCACAATCTTTTGTTAGTTAGCATTTGTTTTTTTTTATTATATTTTTTGAATTTAAGTTTGTTTCTATTGAAAAAAATCCTACAGACAAAATATTTGAATGGACTCTTCAAAACAAAAAGTTCTACGACGTTTTTGTTTTTTTAGTTAGCTCGGATCAAGGCAGTAAAAAAATCCAATTTGAAATGGACTTTGTGCGAGCAAACACAATCGCCAAGGATTCTAAATTGATTGTTGTTAATTTGACTGGAAAAAACACGGAGGCTTCCTCTGAAAACGGGTTTATCACTCCTTCTTCACTTGATCTTTACATTAATGGATGGAATTTTGATACACATTTTATCATGGAATCTTTTTTAAAAGAAATCTTTTAAAAAAAAAGAAAAAATTTAATTTATTGTTAAGAAAATAATCTGATTTATTTTTCACGATTTTATCCAAAAAATTTGATCGATTTTTTGTCATTTTATTCGTTCAAAAATAAAGTTTATACCAAAAATAATTTTTTAAAAACAAAAGTCAATTTTAAAATATTTTCTGTAGAAATATTATCACTTATATTAGAGGTTAGCAATCTCATCAAGTTTTTTTGTCCCAAAAATATGTTCATGGAAACGGATTTTTAAACTTTTTTTGAATTTTTGATAAAGTAGAAAAAAGTTATTCCTATAATAATTTTCTAGTATGATTGGATTTAAAATAATTTTTCAATGTAAATATTTTTTTAATTTTCATAAAATTTATTTTATTATTATTGATTTTATTAATTTTTAAATATATTTTGAGTAAAATGTTAGAAAAAAATAGTCGAAAAATAAATAAAAAAGTTGTTGCCTAAAATTAGGAAAAATATTTAAAATCCAACAGAATCCTATTTTTTCAACTTCAAAAATGATGATAGTTGGGTGATATTATCCGCGTCATGACGGTACTACAGTGTGATCGAACTTAAGAATTTTAACACGAAGAGGATTTTTAGAACCTTTTAAGTTACCTTTTCTTATTACTTTAATTTCCTTGCAATTAAGCATATTTTGAAACAAAAACTATTCCTTGCACACATAAATAGATTTTTCTGCTTCTAACTACAAAGTACCTTGCTTGTACCAAAGATGTCTTCTTACTAAAACGAGCTTGCTTTCCATAGCTCTTAGGTCTTGTTTTCTCACTTTTAAAAGTGAATTTGATTAAAGATTTCACTATTTTTGCTATTTATTTCAGAAAATAAATGAGCCATAATTATTCTGGAATATCAATCTCTTAGATAAATAATGATTTATCTGAACAAGGAATGGAAGATTTTTCTCAATACAGAAAAAGCTGAATTGCCAAAAATTTGATATTTAGAAAATAACTGACTCTTAATAACGATAAATTTTATTTATTTATTTATTTGTATATCTGTATCGAGCTAAGGCTCCTTCAGATTAAAAAAAAATCAAAATAAAATAAA
>VANL01000405.1:0-35986 GCA_006352455.1 Brachionus sp. 'Tiscar' | reverse complement strand
CTTGAGTTACAGCGCTCTTTTATCTCATCCACCATTAAACTAAATGTAAGTTTTGAGTCTAATGTAATTCATAAGAAATTAACTTTTTCTTTTAGATTTAAACTGTTTTCATATAATTTTAGGTCGATATCACTTTTTTTAAAGACTATATTTACTCATAACTTATTATTTTAGAAATAACTGTAAAATAAATATATTAACTTGTGATAGAAGAGAGCTTCAGCTGTCATAGTAGTATAATTGATTAACAATTTAATTAATATAGTAAATCAAACAGTTTCTTTATTTAATGGAAAAAAAATACTAATTTAAATCTTATTTTGTCTAAAATTTAAATATTTTTAGAATGCAACACAAGAATGTTGAATGTATAAACACAAGAACCGGATGAGAAACACATTTTTTCGATTATTAATTATGTTAAAGTATTTAAATTTATTTTATTTTAACTAAATAATCAAAAAATAGATGATGAACAAACTTGTAAATTCAAGTTTTTCTATTGTTGAAAAATAGGAGAAAGTAAGATAGATATAGATTTGAATTAAGTTTGTGAACCAGATGAGGATGAAGAAGAAAGACATAGAGAGATAATATTTCACTACTAAAGATCGTTTTTAAGAAAAAAGTTCAAGTAAAAATATTAATCTTTACATTATAGCTTTATTCAATCCAGAAAGTTCACAAGAAACAGTTGAAAATCTGAAAAAACTTGAAATTGTTCCGATAGCTTTTCCTGCTTGACAATTAGTAACCCTATCTACCGGTCACAAATATTGATACAGAAACTGGTTTCAAACCGGTTTTTTCCATAAATTTTTTCTAAATAAAATGTGGTTGTAATTTTAAGAACATTTTAAAAAAATGTTAATTTTTAAAAAAAAAACTAATTTTTTATCAAATATTTATAATTTTTTGTTCTGACCAAGAGTTCAAACACAGAATTTTTGGCAAAGTGAAAATTTTCATCAAATTTCATTTTTCAAATTTGATCAAAAGATTTTAAATGCGTAATTAAATTTCATCGTAGATTTTAAAATTTTTGTAAAATTTCAAAGCTTTATTTTTAAAAACTTGAAAAATGAAATTTAGTAAAAATTTTTACTTTGCCATATTTTTTACGCTTTTTGGGTATAATGATGTCTTATCATTTGCAATTGTTAATCCAGCTGTCGAAATTTTTTTTTCTGAGGCAACACTAGTATGACTCCCGCTTAATTAATCTCTCGCGATTCTTTTCAAATATTCATTTAAAAATTAATGATATTAATTAATATTATTATTGATAAAAATTATTAATTTTTAAATGAAATTGAAACAAGCATTTAGTTTAATACAAAACTTTTTCAAATTTTGAATAAACTAAATGTTTGAATCAATATTTAAAAAAAGCTTTAAATATATTTTTAATTTTAACATCTTTTTGGTTTTTAATTAAAACTCAAAACTCGGTGCAAGGATTTTTTTGACCTTTTGATTAAAATAAAAAAAAAAGATGTAACAAAAAGCGCTTAAAAAAACCCTACCGAGTTTTGAGTGTTAATAATTATTTTTAAAATAAATCCTAAGTCTAGTATTATTCAATGTTTTAAAAAAAAAAGATGTTTAAAATTTAAAATTCAAAAATAACACAAAAATTTATTATTTAAATTACACAAACCAGTTCTATTTTGAAACTGACTTTAGAGAACCATTCTATCAACGCTACTCGTAATAGGCAGCTTTTCCAGAAAATTAAACTACAGATGGCTGAAATATTTTAAAAAATTTTTCGAAACTCATAAATTATTTTTTAGAAAAAAACAAATAATTTTATTTATCAGAAATTTTTTTATATAATTGAGTTATAAACTAATTTTTACTGTTAATAATAATTATTTTTTATAAAAAATTTAATACTATAATTTAATTAATTGCTTCAGACTAATACTTGCTTACTATTTAAGAAAATTGACATAAATTACTATTCTATGATTAGACTTACATGAAACTCAATAGCTCTTGAAAATTGATAAGAAACATATTTATAACTCATTGTTGTATGTAAACCACTGGTCCAACTCATTGCTTCAGATTTATTCAGAATTCATTTAAGTTTTTTTTTTATTTCATTCGTTTATAATGCAAATTTCAAAACAACTTTATTCAATGCGCAAACATTTTATAACAGATAAAAAATGAACTTTTAAATACTAGAATTAAAGATAGAAAGTCAATTTAAAATATGCGAGAAAAAAAAATTATTATCTTAATTAAACATTGTTTTTTTTTTTATGCTGAATAAACGATTTCTATTATTTTAAAATATAAAAACAAACATAAAATTGAAAATTGATTATTTCAAGCTTTAAGTTTTTTTTTAAACTTGACGTATTTTAAATTAAAATTAAAATAACAAAAAATTTATTTTGAAAATGTAATTTTTTTAGAGATTAGTTCTTTACTCTATAAAGAATTGATTATGATTTTTATTGTAAATATGTTGGAAATAAGAAATTTTGTCAAAAGGATTATTTTTTTTTATTAATTTTAAGTGTAACAGTTTTCGATAATAAAAATAAAATAAAAGTTATCATACCCGTTTTTGATCGACAGTGGTCGGACGAAAACGATAATGATTATTGAACAAATTACTTTGAATGTTTTTGGAAACCGACGATGCCGCCATTTGAATTTTTATTTTTCAAATAATTAATATCAATCGAACAGACTTTTTTGAAGATTTTTTTCAATAGTTTTCTTAATATTATTTTTTCTTGAATGTCAATCAATTGAATTGTATGAATTCCAATATAAACAATAGAGTACGATTTTTCAAAACGAAAATACTTCAAAAAACATAAATAGGAAATATTTTTTTATTCAGTCTAGAAGGTTTAAAAAAACAATAGTTAAAGTCTTTAAAAAATAATGACTAAAATTAAATATAAAAATAAATACACACGAGATTAAAATTTTGCTAGTTACATGGAAATAGCAACAAATTTTTTATTTAAAAACGACTTGAAGCTTTCATAAATTTGACCCGCTTGGAATTAATTATTTCCCACTTTTAAATAAAAGACCTAACTTATTTAGACTAACTATTAATTCTTATATTTTTGAAAACCATATAAAATTTGTTTTTATTTTTGAGCTTAAATAATTTTAAAAAAAAGTCAATATTTCATGTTATTTTGGAAATTTTTAATTGAACCTAAGAAACCTGTTCAATTACCTGTGTGTTCAATTTAATTTCAAATATTTACAAATAATGTTTGTAGAGTAAAGATTCTGAAAATAATAGAAATTTATTGGACTTTATTTTAATTTATTCGATAAAGAAAAATAAAACCTTGGTAACCATAGTTAAATAATAATAAAAGATAAATTCATTATTTTATTTAGTTCTTTTGTTTTGCATTTCATCATTCAGAATAAAATTAAGTTTAAAAATAAGCTTCCACGGGCAAAAACTTGAGGCAAAGTTTAACTAACTTCAGACCGGAGTCAATTTACCTTTTTGAAAAAATAAATTCGGTTTGTACGACCAAATGGATCTGGCGATTTTTTAGAAAGATATGGAAATACGATTTTTGTTTAGTATGCCTAACTAACTTAATTAAATATTTTAAATTAAATTTGAATTTTAAATGCTTCAACAACAATAAGAATTGTTTGAAAGACTTGAATTTGTTTAATAAATTTCAAAGCATTCTGAAGCTTTGAAAGTCAAAAATCAATTTGTATCATAGACCATCTTAATTATTTTTTTAAATTGAATTAAAATAGAATGTTATTAAAAAATTTTTAAAAAAAAGACTAATTTTCTTTTTTTGCCTAATAATTCAATAAGACTTTTTAATATAAATTATTTCAAAAAATACTTTGAAAAAAATTTTAAAAAGCCCAGGAACATAATTAATTAACATTAAGAATATTTGCCTTAGGACCGATTGTTTTTCGTTCGTTTTTAATTTTATCATTTGAATCTCTATTAATCAAAATAAAATTTATTATTAAAAAGCAATATAAAAATTTATTAGTTTTTTTTATCATTTTTTTTACTTTTTTCAGTTTTATATAAAATACGATCCAAATTAGATAAAATTAAAGCCGACCAAATTAAAAATTAGGATTTAAAATTATTAAAAGGTAAAAAAGCTTTTTAAATATTTGATCGTGCATATTTTAATGATTTTAACTTTTTTTTTATTATTTTAATCAAATTAAAAATATTTGAATTTTAAATGTTTAGATAGCTTTCTTAAGTTAAATAAACTTAAGATAAGTTTTTCAAGTTAAGTTTCAAGATTAATCAACAGTTTACTGACAAACAGAGATTAAAATTTCATTTAAATAAACTTTTAATTAAAATCATTAATTAATGTAAAATTAAAAAGTAATTTTAAGTCAATAAAATAAAAATTAAGCTTCTTAATTTAGTCAAATGCTTTGATCTGTGTTATTCTTTTGGTTTATAAACAAAGTTAACTGAAGTTAATGTTATAAGTCAGATTGTTGATGGAAAAGACCGAATGATAAAATATATTATTAGGTATTTATCTGAAGCAAAAAAAAAGAACAATAAGAAAAAAAAAAGCATTAACAATTACGTGGGAATGCTTTAAACCTTTCATTTTCGGAACAAGGTTTATAAATTTCATTAATTTCATTTAAAAATTTAATTATTAAAAACTTCTTGTAAAAATATGGAGAAAATGTAGTAATTTTAGTCAAGGAAAGGATAGAATTAATAACAGACTTTTCATTCTTTCTCTAGAACTTATTGGGATTAAGATTAATTTGGGAAAAAATGGTAAAATTTTTTATTTAGTCATTGCAAACCCTTTAAAAAGTTGTTGTTCTTTAAGACTCAAAATCTCAAAAATAAAACTAAAATATACTAAAAAAGTATATATATTCTGAAAGAGCATAAAATTCTCTACATGCTAATGTAATTTAGAAAAAAATAAAGGGTGTGGCGGTTTTTGTTGGCTAAAGAAAAGAAAAAAATGTGTTTTTTCTGGTTTAAGTCGTATCTTCTCCGAAAAAAATTCTGAACAAATCAATGGTTTTACTTTTTTTTCTTTATTAATTTATTTTTCTTAAAAAATCTCTTCAAAACATATGATTTTTAACAAATTTTTATATTAATATTCTATTGATATATTTTTCTAAATTTTATTAAAAAACTTACCTAAGTATAAATAAAATTTCGTGAAAAATGCCTAAAAAATCAAAATATAATCAATCTCGTGTTAGTAACCTAGGAGTTTTCGGCCAAAAAAAATTTATTGAAGAGGAAGAAGATGAAGATGATCATATGGAAATAGACGTTGAAACCGATATAAATAATAATTACCATGATTTTTTTACTTCATCCGAATCTGTTTGAATAACTGAGTAATAAGCGAAATATCTATGGTCACCATCTCTTCTTCTGGGTAAGTCTTCACGTTCCGATTAATCAGATTCAGATTCGGATGAAGTAAAAAAATCATGGTAATTATTATTTATATCGGTTTCAACGTCTTTTTCCATATGATCAGTTTTGAATTTCGTAAACTTTGCTTTTTTTATTTTTATAAAAGACGGTAAACTAGAAAATAAAGTTAATAAATACTTATAGGAATTAGAACGCAGGCTTTGCTAGTGGAAAATGAAGATTACATTTGAAAAGTCATGCTCTATAGTTTTTTCAAAATATAAGAAGGAAGAGGATCTTAGCCTAAGAACCTATGGAAATAAAATCATAAAAAAAACCGAAACTAAATTTCTAAAACTAAAATATGATACTCCCTTCAATATCTTACATCACGAGGCTTTAAAAGAATCGACTTTTCGAGTTAAGTGAAAGATATTTCAGAGCAGGAATGAACCATTCTGTTCCGTTAGTTGAATCAAATAAAGAAACATTGCAAAATTCCGAAGATTTGGATACAGTTTCACAAATAAACAAGAGGAAAAAATCGAAACTATTTTGACTTTTGCAGTTTTACAAACTAGGAAATTGCCGATAGCGTCTTTAAAGGTGTATTTGAAGGTCATAAAAAGCGTAAGGGTAACTTAAATTCAGTAAATTCAAATAAGCAAACAAATGAGCATATAAATGTTGTTCATGGTGAAGTCGAACCGACATCCGAGAGGTAGACCTCGTAAACACTAAATCATTGATCAAAGTAAACCTGGGACCAAAATTTCTAAAAGAATGAATATTTCCCCTTTATCTTCTTTTTTTGGTATTTTTTAATATCATCAATAAAAATAAATATCATTTTTTAATAATGTGTATTTATTAATTTTTTTAAATTAAAATAATAAAATTAAGATTATTATCATTTTTTTTAATAGCATAAAAATAAACTTACGTAAAATCACGTAAAATATATGCCATTAAAAATATAGAATTTGGATGAATTCAAAAATATTAAAAACATTAGCTATTCAAAAATATATCATATTATTGAATAGCTAATAATATATATTGGACATTTGATTTTGAAATTTTTTTAATTTAAAAAAAATCAAGACAAAAATTTATTTTAAAATCAAAAGATTTTCTAAAAAATGTAAAAACAACTTTATCAAATATAATAAGTTTTTTTTATTGTTTTATTTATTTGTTTAAATGCAATAATAATCTTTTTTATTTTTTTCACTACAATAATATAATTACAATTCACCACCTAATGGTTTTACAATGTAATTTGTATCAAGATTAACATGAGGACCAAAAGCATTCCTAGTTTTATGGTCCCAGCTTAATTGTTTTTAGAAAAAAAAATATACTTGCAATTTCTTTTATTGATCGGTTCAGTGTTGTCCATTTTTTTAACACTAGAAGCACCAACGAGTCAAATTGACTCTTTTTAAGTCAATTTTTGTTATTTGAGGATAATTTTTTTTCAGCATAAAAATAAAAATAACTTTCTAAATTAACTAAGTTCATATAAAAAAAATTTGTCTTTTAAAATCAGACTCATTTGTTATTTTTGAAATTTATGACTTAAATTTTTTTTTATATAAATTTATAATTATAAATTTTGTTTGCTAAAGAAGTTAAAAAAATATTGCTGATGTCGAAACTGATGACTCATACACTGGCTAAGAGAACATAGACGAATACAATTTAGAAGATGAATGTTTTGAATTTGATGATGATGATGATGTCGAATTAGTCGATTCAGATGAATTTGATATGGAAACTGATGCACGAAAAATTGATGAGGAATGAGGGTACGAAAAAAATTTGAATGGCATTCACCAAGCGATAGGTGATCAGTCGTTTCGAGAGTTTACAGTTACAGCTGACAGATCATCTAAGTCTGGAGGAGTTTGAACCAGAGTTGTTTAAAAGTTTAAAAGTTTAAAGTTTTTTTTCAAAAGTCCTACTCTTCTTGGCAACCATAAAAACTATTAAGGATCGCAGAAATATATAATTTTCTAAATAAATAAATAAAAATTTTTTAAAGATATTTTAAAAAAGCTGCTTGAAAATTTTTTTTTTCAATTTTTTTAATTATCATGTTTTTGTTTTTTTAGAATATTATCTGTATATTTTTAATTAGATATTTATTTTAACTACTCTCAGAAAAAAAATCTAAATAAATATTGAGAGGAATTTTTTTTCAAACATTAAAAATTTATACATTAAATATTTATTAATAATAATAAATAATAAAAATTAAAGCCTTTAGCTCGGACTTTTAAAAAAAAAAAGTCCGACTTGACTTGAGACTTGCGACTTTTAAACAACTCTGGTTTGAACTAAAATTAATCTAGACCAGACCAAACTTGTCAACATAAAACATATGATTTATTCTTTATTTTTCATAACGAGTCAAATTGACTCTTTTTGGTGCTTCTAGTGTTAAAGTGTTAAATTACTAACATACAAAAAGAGTTTTATAAAAATTTGACATTTAAACTCTTAAAATCTAAATTCATTTTTTATTTTATTTAAAATAATTAATAAAATATTTTTAAAATTAAAATATCAAAAATTTATTTAAAAAAAAATAAATAATCGCAAAAATTTGATGAATTTTTTTCAAGTTTTTAAATATATTTTGAAAAATTTTCATGATCGTCTAAATTGATGGATATTTCCCATAAAAATCTAAATATAATTTCACCGAATTATGAAAATTATGCTCATTTCTAAACCATTTTATTCAAAAAGTGAAATATAAACGAATAGTATTTTATAAATATTTAAAAAAAAAACTGCCACAAATTTTTTAAAACTTTTTTTTTTTTTTAAATTTAATTTAATTTCTTTTTTGTTTCAAGTTTTTTTTTTTCCTTAAGGATTCGTGATTTCATGTGTCATTGAGTTGCTCTTACTAGCATGTCCATTTTGTTTTCTATTCGGATTTATGCGTTGTGTCTTTGGTGCCGACTGACGTTGTTCACTTTTTGCTGAGTTTTTGTTTATATTTTCATTTGAAGACGAATTGTCATTGTGATTTGAATTACCGTTTTCTTGGCGTCTATATCTGTTGTTCGAGTATCTTTTTTCACCATTTTCTTCATTGAAGTCATTCTTTCTATACCTCGGATATCTATTTCTGTTTTGTTTGGGGTCATTTTTGGGTTCATTAATAGCATCTTCGTTTGATTTATGATCGTTTTCAGAAAAATTCGACTCAAAATCAGCCTCGTTTCCGACATCACCACCAGTCTCGCTCAAAGTACCTTGATTTGGTCTTCGTCTGAATCTCGAATTTTGGTTAATATTTCCATTACCACGTCTATATCTATTATTTCTATTTTGATAGTTTTTATCGTCATATCTAGCCTCAGACCCACCTCGATATGACTGACTACCATTGTGTAAATTAACATTTCCCTTGTAATAGTTACTTGACGTATTCATTAGGCTTCTAAGCTGTTCGTCCATTTGAATTTTTTCCTTTCTTAGTTCGTCCAATTCGCGTAATTTATCCAATTGATAGTCTACTAAAAATTTTGCGTTATTGATATTTTCCATTGTTCCGACAAAAACAAACGGTACTTGATTGCTGATATCACGATGCGTAGTGGTCTCGGCGTCTCCCTCTATCTTGACGCGGACCACACCGGATTTGTCGACTATTTCTTGTATATTTGCTCCGTTTTTGCCGATCATTTTACCAATGTACTCTCTGGGGACCAGACTAGTGTCTTCACCGTACTCGAGCATGGCCCGAGCTTGACGAATAGCTTGTTCAGTGTCACCGCATATTTTAAATTTAGATGTATTTTCGTCTATTTCGATTGAAGTTACACCGCGGATTTTTCGCGCTTCTTGTATATTTGAGCCATGTGAGCCGATCGCTAGACCCATTAGTTCTTTGGCTACGCAAAATTCTTCGCTATATTTGGCGTTGAGTTGTTGTTGGCGATTTTTTTCTATTTGTTGGGCAATCTCGTGAGTTCTCTTGAGAAGCATCGATTTTTGTCTCAACGCCTTAAAGTGTATCTCACTCAATATGACTGCTCTTTTAATTCCACTCTCTTGATCACACTAAAATTTTTTTAGTTAAATGAAGAGACAATTTTTTGAAACAAAATACTTACAATTACTGATAAGCTGTGATTCACTGGATCATAGTGGACACTTAAAGCGTTGCATGCTTTACGAAAGTCATTGCTCGGGTCTTCGGTTTTATAGCTTTTAATTTGGAAAAGATTTCAATATATTTTTTTTATTATAATTTTAAAATAACTTACAGATCTTGTAAATCTTCAGGTACTTTGAATTCGGTCTTGTGCAAAAAATTTTCTTCCAAAGGTCCACTTAAATTCATTAAAGAAATAAATTATAATTTTTGATCATTTGAAAAATTATTTTATAATTAGAAAAAAAAAGCGTTGATAATATAAATAAAAACTTTTTTTTACACCTAATTAATTTAAAAATCTATCTTTCATGACAAAAAAAAAATTAAAAAAATATCAAAAAATGTGATTGTTTAAACGTAAATCGAAAAATTTTAATAAGATTTTTCTTTCCATTTAACACGTTAAAACAATCTCGTTTTTTTTTTGCTGTTGTTTATTTTATGGTGCTTGGTAAAATGAAAAATTTGCATTCGAATGAGAAAAGTTAATTTATTTGAATATTTTAATCATTTCTTAATAAAAATAAAAATGATAAAACAGAATATTTTTTTCTTAAAATTTAAATTTATAAAAAAACAACCAAATTTGAAAAAAATAGAATTATTATTAACTTAAAATGTTAAAATAATTTTTATTTGAATAAGACTTAACTAATTTTGATAAAGGGTATCCAAAAATATAGATTTTTATCTACTTAAGCATTTTTTACCTGTTTCGTCTTTTTTTAAATCAGTCTTTAAAATTAAAAATATTTTAAATGATAAAATTTTAGAATTTTTTTCTACCAAACCTTTTCACAATTAGACTTAATTAGTCAATTAAAATTTTTTGATTAAAAAGTATTTTATCGAATTTATTGTTGATTTTTTAAAAAAGTCTAAAATTTTTATTTTTCTTAATTAAATTTCGATTTTATTCCTAGAAGTAAACTAGATTTTAAGTATTATTCGACAAAAAAATGGTTTCGATGGGATCAAATTTGTGTAGATTATAGCTAAATTTAGATTTACTTTTGATTTGGTATTCGAATTTTTTCTGAAGAAAAAATTTCTGTTTGAGTGTTTTCCTTGAACTCGACAACAAAAAAATCGCCTTTCTGCATTTTAACTAATGCCGGACACCAATAACTGGGTTCATTGTCAGTTTTGCTTTCAATCAAAACCTCGCACTCGTCACCGGGCTTCAAGCCATTTTCGGGCTTATTCATTGAAGGTAAACGAGCGTTGCAGTATTTGTACTTGGTCATCTCTTGACTGAGAAAAAAAATCATTATAAATGAAGCAAAAAAATTTGAGTACCTTTTGGCAGTGGACTTTGTCAAAACACCGTCTTTGTCCAAATCAATCAGCAACACTCGGCTCCAGTGTCCTTTCGGAGTCATCACCTCAATGTAATAGTCTTCCATGTTCGTTATTTTATAAAATATCTAAATAAACTTGTTCATTAGTAAAATTATTCATCATGAAAAATATTTTGTTTCTTATCTGAATAAAGATGCTATTAGAGTATTAAAGTTTTTTCTAAGCGCGGCCAAAACTAATTTGAACCATACTTTTCAATCAAGAGTATTTTAAGTAGAACATATAAATTCTATTAAAAATACCACTAAAATAAAAATGATAATCATTTGTTCAATAAATATCTATTCGTATAATGATAATTTATTTTAACCAGATAGAACTTTTTGAATGGAGAAGAAGGAGAGAAATTTATTCTGCATATTTTAATAGTGAAATCGAATTATTGCAAATATTTTACTTTAGTGAGTTGAATTTCAACACTCAAGTTGAATAGTGTAGAAATGAAAAAGAAAAAAATCAAATTATGCCTATGACCTAGGTAATTTGAAAAAAGATTAAAAATTCGAATTTAGTGGTAATTTGCCTCTAGTAGCCAACTGGTTTAAACCAAATTGTAATAAAATTTAAGAATTTCTTCTAGAAATTTCAGTTGCTTGCATTTTACAGGTTGCCATGAAAACACGCATGTGTGCTCAATTAGACTACTCTGACAGTCTCGATTGCTTGTTTAAAATACTTGTCTTTAAGAATTGTTCCTTTATTATTCACCGCTTTCACCAACTTGCAAGCATACATTAATTAAGTTAAATTAAAAATGGATACTTTTTTAACTATTTTTTCGAGCATGTACAGCGCTAGTTAATTTAAAAAATTATATAATTTTTAAAATATTCAATGCATAATAAACTTTACTATTTAATAAAATTTACCAGCATTAACCATTTGTTATTCGCAGTATAAAGCGTAGGTTGCTTATCTTTTAAAATTATTTTGCAATTTTGAATACACGATTCTCTCGATGTTAGTTTAAAAAAGCCTGCTTTTTGTTTTTTTGATTTTAGATTAACATATCATGCCTAACGTGTGTATATCAGCTTTGCTATGTTTAATCCAAGCTAAATTTAAGTTTAATTTTCTTAACTATTTTGCGAACAAGAAATTTTTTGTCTCACAATAGTATCAGCAATTCAGTTAAAAATCTGCTCAAATGTCACATTTATTTTATGACCAAAAATAACAAATAAAAAAGCTAACACAATTAAAAGATCAAAACTATTTAACTCATGATTAGACATGTATTCAAAAGTCATCTGCATGAGTCACACACACTAAGAAAAATTAAATTTAAATTTTAAATTTCTTTAAGTTTGAATTTTTTTTTTTAACATACTATGATTTTTTTGTTCTTGGAAACAAATTTAGTCACAAAAACCACTTGAAACATGAAATAAAAAAATCCTGTTGCATTTTAATTTTATTTAAAAAAGATAAAACTAAATAAACAATTCATAATATAAAATTTTTAAATTAAATAAAATTATGAGAAGAAAATGAACACGATCAATATCTGATCACGCGAATAAATCAACAAATTATTAAAACTTAGAATAGCTCAATAAAATAATTTGATATGATTTAATTTAGAAAAAGAAAAAGGAGTTATTAGAATAAAAATACTCTTAAAGTTTAAAGGAAAATGCTTTACCAAAATAGATTTAAAATTAATTGATTAAAGCTATCGAATTAATAAAAAAATAATCTATTTGATACAATGCAAGTTATGTTAAAATTCTTAAGTCCGCATCAAAATCAAGATTTTTTGTTTAATGCAGCACGTAAGGTTGAGTTTTTTTATTTTTAAATAAAAATTATTTTTTGAATAATGAATTTGATGCGCTCCAAATTATATCAAAAAAGAATTTGAAAATGAAAATTTTATTTTTTGAAAAAAATTCTGCACTAAACTTAAAATCTTTGTTAGATTTTAATATTGGTCTAAGGCTTAAAGCATATCCTGGGAGGATGCAGTGTAAGAAAAAATGCTTTAAAAAGGTGAGATGGTGCTTTCTATGCACCATAGATGCGTTTCAGTTTGTGAAGTTGAAATGAGGGAATATGCTATAACCATTATTTAAATTTAGACTTTAGCTTTCTAATTATTATTCTACTATTCAACATTTATTTTTGAAATATGGCTAAATTTAACAAATAATTTTGCTTGAATCATAACCTTTTGATAAATTGATGATTTAAAGTTTATCCAATTAGTAATCAATTTAGTAAATATCTTTTATGAATAAAATTGAAAACAAATTTTGTTTTTATGCTCGTACTTTTAATTTTATTATTAATAAATTATTAAATCAAATTTAAAATAATTGTAAAGATTCAATTTATATTTTTGTTGTAGACAAGGCCTATGAAGTAAATATCAAATTTTTTGTAAAGCACGTAGTGATTATATCATGATATCCTAAAAAAGCCGAAATTCCGACTTAAATCACAAATTGATTCAAAAGTATTTTTTGGTTTTTATTAATAAAGTATAAATATTGATAATTTATTTAAAGATGAATATCAGATTTGTTTCAAGGACGAAAGGTACCTGCAGAATGGTACATAATGCATTTTAGAAAAAAAAACAGCCACTTAATCAGATACAAGTGAAAGCCCCAAAGCTCTAAAAAATAAATCAAAGCATGATTTTTGTTCAAATTCTATTTGCAATAAAAAAAGAATGTTTAAATAAAATCCAAAAAAGCAATAAGTAATATCGTATTAATAGAGTTTAAAATTATTACCATTTAAAGTAAATTTTTAAGCAGTATCTTGTATTTATCCTTTAGGGTAAAGCTTCAAATATTAATTCACAATCGCTTTTGTTTTATTCATAATTAATTTCTCTTCTTAATTTAAAAGGAAAAATTGAAAAAAAAAACAAATTATTTTAATTCTGAATATCAATTCTATTGATTTAAATTTTCTCAAATTAGGCCGAAAAATTTCGTGTTTTACCATGAGGCCAAAAACTGTTCCTAAGATATTTAGTCGGATTTTTAAAAAAATTCTCGGTTTTGTACGAATCCTTAATTCTATGATTAATTAAAATCAGATGAGGCTAGACGATTTTAAGCTTACTTGATTGCAGATATCATCGTCCATATTCTGATGAAGAATTCGGAATATTTTAATGCATCAATATGGCTCATATCTATAAATATAAAAATTTTATGTACTCTCAAAGCTTTAATACATGATTATTTTCGACCTACTATCAACCAACTTTTCATATAAATAAGAAAGAAAATCAATTATTAATATATGAATCTAATTTTTATAACTAAACAGCTAGCTAGAGCGATTTGCTTATCGCCAACCATTCAAATTAAGCACTCAAAAGATACTGTTTCTGATAAATTCTAATTATTTTATTTCAATCAAAGCCTTGAAACTTACCCTAGTAATTTATTTCATATGTATCTTACTTGAAAATTTTTATTTTCTTTTTTAATAATTTTTTGTGTTCATTATTATTCAAATAATTTTGTTCATAAAAATTTTTTTTTTCTGACCATTAATTAAGCAATTTAATATTTATTTAAAAAAAAAAGCAGTGAATAGCTTTTTAAAAAACCTATGTTCTAAATTGGAACTGATTAAGAAGTAATTAAAAAAAGAAAATTTTCGAGTTAAAAATAGAAAGAATAAATATAAGAGTTAGGAATTTAACAACGAATAATTAACTTTATAGCCTTATATCAATAATAAAAATAAAGGAACTAATTTCATTCCTGAAATAATAATCCTGTTTTTTTTTTTTATTTTTTTTTTACAAAATATTTGTAAAAGAATTTACAATTTTTGGATTTTATAAAAAATTTCTACCATACGTAAATCAGTTATTTTTTAAATCAATTATTTTTGGATATTTTTTATACATTAGATTATATGTAAATCCTAAAAAATTATGATTTTTAGGAATTTAATTTTAGATTTTTAATTTAATCGCAGTGTGTTAAAGTTTCAAAGTTTTATTTTTTAATCCTAAAAAAGGATTGTTAACTCTAAAAATTTTGTATACAAAATGTTTTGAGAAAATTTTGCTTAACCAATTATTTGATAAAACATGATTTTTCTAGAAATTAAATAAAATAAGAAATTTAATAAGTTTATTTGATTTAACTTGCTTACTTTAGATTAGTAAATTTCGTCACTTTTTATTTTTAAGTACTAAATAAGTCGTTTTTTTCTCAATTAAATAAAATTAGCTCTAAAAAAACATCAATATATCAATGTTAGTCTGTTTGATGTAGCTTTGTCTTGTTCTTTTCTTATCATTTAATTATTTAGCTTTTTATAACGAGATTACTTTTTTTAAATATAATTTTACGTTCTTTTGTGTACTTTTTGTAATTTAGGAACTAAAAATTTTTCTTTTAAATAAAAGTATTCTATTTTTTTGTAAAACTGGCTCAATATTCAAAATAAAGGAATTATTTTTTACTTTCCAATACATCATATCAAAAATTTAGTTTGGCTTCATTAATTATTGATTGTAATTCAATTGAGCTATGTTTTTTCTAATTATTTATGCATTTTCATTAATAAATAAGACTCGACTTTAGGCATTTTTTTCTCTTTACACTAAAAACAATACCATAGTAATTTAAAGTATTACACAATTTTTATTTAAATTTCTCCATTATTTTATAAAAATTTTAAATAAAAATGCATTTTGCTCCATTAGTTACAGGTATAATCGCTCCTTGGGTAACAGTTGATACATATCCCTCTTATGTGCCATTAAATAAGCCTGCACCTAATTTTGCTCATGAGATAAGAATTGGCACTTCGGATTTTTCTAATTTTATTCCTCTCAATGTAATCGATTGTCAAGAGCCTGAAAATTATGAGGATAAAATTGATGATTTGATAAAAAAAAAGGTTGAACAGCTACTAGAAAACGAATATTTAAAAAGAGAAGAACAAAAAGAAAATTCATATTTGACAAACTGTCACTGTTACTGTTCAAATAAGTCGAAGGGTAATACTGAGCTCAGTTTGAATGAAAAAATTGAACGTATTCGAGAAGAACTGAATCTTACAAAAGGCATAGATGCTCCAGACTTATATAAAGAAGTTGATAAGGATAAGAATATTCATATGACGTATCACAAGATAAACTATAACAATGTTAAGTTTAAAAAATTCAATAGTTTCTATTATTTGAAAGAAGAAAAAAATATCACGAAAAAAATGGATAAAATAGAAATACAAAAGTTTAAAAAAATTGATAATATAATCAAAATTGGTTGCAATTGTACAAAAAGTGATGAATTAACATTAGATGACAAACTAAAGCTTATTCGAGAAGATGAAAATTTTTCACAAAAAAATATGGCTGATGAATTAAAAAAATTGGTAATTCAATATCAAAATGATGTTGATCTGGTCCAGAAAAAACACCAAAAATGTGATTTTTCAAATAATTTAAGAAATCATTATCAAATCAAGTCTAAATCTTCAAATAAAACAAAAAATGATGAGAAAATTAACAAAAAAATCTATTTTACTAAAAAAAACTTATTAGAAGAAAAATCTATTAGTGACATAAAAAACAAAATGGATAATAAAACAAGATCACATTGGATCCCAACCGGTTCAAATGAATATTTGCAAACAAATTCTAAGCGAATAGAGCTAATTAATAGGCAGCAAAATAATTTTGTTAATCAGACAACTCCTCCTTCATACTTTAAGATTGATAGGACAAATAAATCATTAATTTTGTGTCTCGAAGCCTACCACCCAAGACAGACTTTTTGAATCAAATTCTTCTGCTTTCATTCGAGAATTTCATTAAGTATTCACATAAAGACCTTGATTTATGAAAATATTATAGTTAATTTAAAAATAAACTTTTTATTTTAAAAATTAATCAAGATTTTTTTTTGTTGCCGAGAATTTATTATTAAGAAAATAAATATTAATTCGAAAATCAACAAAGTAATTAATAAACATAATAAAATAATTTAATTTAGATAAATTAAGCTAGCTAATTTTTCATAGGATTATTTTTTTTACTAATTTTGATTTCTTATGTCATAAAAATATTATCAAAGGCAATCTGGCTCTAAAGAAACTATTTTTGCTTAATTTATTTTTCTTAAGCGAAAATGAAAAGAATAAATTTTCTTCATAGTTTGATCATGTAATACCTTTTATAGAAGCTTATTCGACAAAAATAGCCTCGATACGCTACGGCTATCAATTGAAGTTAATTAAGAATTTTCAATTGTCATTTGATGGTAAATTTTCTCATTTTAAAATGGCTATTTAGTTCATGATTTAAAATGTTTCAAATATTGATTGAATTTAATAAGGTTAAAAATTTATTAGCCTCTAGTCGATTAGTCTAATTTAAAAATATTCAAATTTTGCCATTTTTTTTAATTAAGAAGAAGTAAGAATAAGACCGTTTTTTAACTTTGTCAAAATTAGAGAAAAAAATCTGTCAAGGTAAAATTAAAAAATAACTTACTAATTATTTATTAAAATGCTTTTTTGACTGAATAACAACATGCAAATTTTAAATTTCTTTCACAAATTACACTTTTAAGGAAAAAAATGCATAAAAGAGTAATTTGAAATTATTGACAGGAAAAGTATGCTAATTTTTTAATTATTTAGAAAAATATGTTGCCTTTAATAATTCAAGTCCCATTTTAGCAGGAATTTTTTTTCATTGAAAAAAAATTTAGCCTAAAGCAATACAAAAATGATAAGACAATTTTATTTTCTAATTAAGTTTTAAATTAAATACTCAACAACAATTTTCTCTCGAAATTCATAAACCAAGTGGACTAAGATAATCAAATTTGTGCTCAAGCAGCTTTTATTTTTAATTCGCAAAATTTGTGCTTTTTTTATTTTATTTTAATTAAACTTTATTTGTTTTGCTGCTTAAAAAAAACAACTTCAAATGTTATGTTTTTCTCTTACCAAAATATACCGAATTTTATAATCTCTTAGCTTAAAAAAATTATTTTTTAACATTTTGTGACATTATTTTTTATATTTAATCCAATTATTTTCCAAGTATAGATTGAAAATGAACGAATTTCTACTTTAATTAAATCGGCTTATTCAAAAAAAAAATGGATCAGCGCTACTTGGACTCTCTTTTGGACAGCTCTTCAAGATTCCTAAATTTTGTTTTTGACATGGATGATAAAACAATTACTGGTCTCACGTCAGTCTTAGGTGTATTTCTATCCATGTACTCGCTTCACAGAATCGAATTGAAAATAAAAGAATTAGTTCAATGGATATTCGGCCTTAATTTTATATACATTCTTTTAATATTATTATTTATTTCTTTATTAGTTTATTTATTAATAAGACATGACATATTCTCATCAATTTCCGACTATTTAACTCAAAATTTTGAACTTAGACATTTAGTTGTTGGTTCAGTGGTTCTCTTGGTCTCATTGGCAGTCGGAAGTCAATTTATTAATCTCAAACCAGCAATAAGTCAAGCAAAACTGTTGGAGCCTATCAAGTCTATTGATCACATAAGTTTAAACGATAATCAATTGAGAGATTTCAATCACAAATTTTTGAAAATATTGACAAATTTAAGTCGAAAGCATCTAGTTGTAGACAGAGTAAATAGTAGCGAGTTTATAAAGACAAAAAATAAGTCAAGAGCAGTGTTCGGATTCGACGAGACAAAAACGTCCAATTTGAGTCAAGTAGAGCTTTTTAATGATTCATTGAGGCTGTTTAAATTCATGGAAAATTACATCACCTCAAATCGAATTCAAGGTGAAGATTTGGCTTTTCAAAGCCGATCTCAAAAGGACCCAACTAAGTTTGAGAGCATTGTAGACTTGTGGAATTTTATGGTCAAAATATGCATTTTTTCTGCTATAAATTTAGTTTTTATCTATTTTATAATAAGAGCTCTTATGTGGGTAATTTTGGAGACAACTTCCGAAAAAAGTATGGATGATGACAGTGTGTCCGGTTTGGATATAAATTTTAGTGTCACTTCTTCGGTTGATAAAACTGAATCCGAGCCCATTCAAGACAATGATAACTTAGAAAAAAAAAAGGTTAGCTACAAGAAAAATTATTCAATGAGAACTTCTCCTAATCGAATAAATAAAAAAATTCAGTTGAAAAGAGCGCAAAAGTTTTCGAATTCATTTGATGGAAATTTGGACATTGAGCAGGATTATGAAATTAGTGAAAACATCAAAAGACTATCAACTAGTCTTATTTCTGTGGTCCAAGTTCACAATTTTGATCATAAACCTGCTATAGAAGAGGAAGATACAAATTTACAGGAAGAGCGAATACAAGATGAATTTAATATTGAATTTTTTATAAATTGGCTCACTAGTGACGATATAAGCAATGAATTTTGTTTGGAAAAAGAAATCGATTGTGACATGTCATCTTTATTCAATAATTTAATTGAAACAAATCTTTCGGAATCAGTAAATTTTTCATTTTTTTTTAATGTAAAAATGACTAGCTTAAAATAATTAGTCTATATTAATTCTAAAATTAATTTTAAGTTATACATTTAAATTTTTTCAAAATTATGTATTTAATTTTTTTACAAAAATTAACTACTTTATTAAAAAAAAAATTTAAAAAAAAAATATTTTCGCAGATCACTATTATTTTTGATATTTGAATTAGAGGAAACAGTAAAATGAAATGCTACATCAAATATTCAAAAGTTAAAATTAAGATTAAAATTATTCAATCAAATGCCTTAAATATTTCAGATAATATTTTATTTTCAGCTTATAATTTGTGATGAAAAAATATCAAATTACAGAATAAATACGTTTTAATTACAATCCTTTATTGAATAGATTAATTCACTATTTCATGGCCAAATGATAAATAATAGAATGTTTTCCTTGAAGTTTGATAGAAATGCGCAATAGTGCGAAATCTAATTTAATAATAAAAAAAATAAATATTTTTAACTTGAATCATTCCAAGCTAAGCTATGTTATGTTTTCTGTTGTGTTGCTCAAAAGAATATTTTTTAAATCAACAATTCGGTTTACTTAAAGCCAAGCTAAGCTTTGCTAATTTTGTCTAATAATTTCATAGTCTTAGTAAAAATAATTTACCAGTTCAAATCAGCAGATTATTTAGACTTATCTTACTCATCAATTTTTAAGTGCTAAGAATAGATAAAGCCTGAGAAGCGTTTAATTGATTAAAGATTCTTTGGGTAGAAAACAAAGCATTTAGTTGTTTTAAATAAATCCTATGTCAATTAAAAAAAATGGTTTATTTACAAACAGATTTTTTCCAATTTTTTTAATAAAATACCAATTAGATTTTCATTTTATTCATACTCAGTAAGTCAGTTGCTGAGGAACAATTCGTTTTAAAACAAAGAATTTCTCCTAAAATAAAATTAAAATGCAAATTTTTAAAAAAAAATATCTTGAATTTTAAATATTAAGGTGAAGAGAAGTTAGTTTTTTAATACCTTTATGTTGATTAAAATTCAATACTACGCATTTACTTTCTTAGACTGTATAAAATTATAAAACTTTTTTTAAACTGAAGATAATTTTAGAAAAAAAAAGCAAAAAAAGATTCAATCATGTTTAGAAAAAAAAGATAATTTATTTTTTATATCATAATTAGAGTAAAATTAAATGAAAAATTCTGATGATTTAAAAGAGTAATTACTCTAAATAAATAGATAAAAATTTAATGATTATTAAGTTTTAAAGACTAACCAATTTTTTAAGTTCAAAAGTTTTAGAAATATAAGAAAAATTATAATTTTATTTTTTAAGAGAAAATTTAATTCAATGTTGTATTACTCAAGTCGTGTTCAAAATAGTTATGTAACACCATTTTTTTATTTTATTTTGTTATGTACAAGATATAGATAAAATAAAAGTTAAATTTTTTCCATTAACTTAATCGTTATCAATAATATTAATATTTTAAGCAATTACTTTAATGAAAATAAATAAACAAAATAAGAATCATCAAAAAATTCTGTTTTAGATTTTTTTTTATTAGTATAAAGGTATTCTTGGCCGATAGATTTAGCCAATTATTTTTATTTTTCTTGTGGCTTAGTTTGATAAAATAAAAGCTAACCTCCTGGTATATTTGGTGTTTTCAATCAAGAGCGATTTGTTTTAACAAGATATTTTTCTAATTAGAAATAATAGAAGCAAATGCCTTTGGAGCATTTCAGATTATTGGAGATTGATTTATATTCATATTTGTTTTCATAAAATTTGTATCATTCAAAGGATATTGCCAGATAAGTTGAGTTAATGCTAACCCTAAGCCAGACTAATCATTTCAATCAAAAGATTTTAGATCAGAATTTTCAAGTATTTTTTGGTCTTTTATCGACACTTGAGCTTTTTATACCAATTTAATAAAATTTCTGAAAAATAATTATTTTCACAAATTAAATTCATACATTATGAGCATAAAATAAAAGTGACATAACTGGTACAATTTTTTAGAAACGATTTAATATTCACTTTATTGAGCATATTTATTTAAATTCAGATATTATGTTTATTACAACTCTTATTATGTAATAATTAAATAGGGAAAATATCTCGATAAAAATGATTTATTAAGGTATTGATTGCATGATTTGAATAAGTTATCTGTAGTTGCTTAATTAAACTTTGAAGTAGAATAGCATTTATTTATTTATAGTAAAAGTTTAATCTTAATTATAAAATTTACATGACACTCGAGATTCAACAAAATAATTCTTTTTGTAATCTAATTATAGAAGAAAGAATATAAATGTTAATAAATTTTTTTTATTTACACAAAATATGATTATTCATTAATTCGATTCTTTTCGTAAAATCAGTTGCCATGATTTCAACAGAGGCGCCTATGTCTAACGAGGCTGGGCTTGTTCAAGATAACGCCAAAATAGAAGAAAGCTTAACGCCTGGATCGCATTCGTTTATTTACTCCTCAATCACGACCATTTTAACCGGTCTTGACTACGTTTTCTATATTTGGACAGTTTTATTGATTGTTCTGATTGCTTATCTAAGCATTTACAAATATTTCAACACAAACAAAGTTAAAAATACAGCAATTAGGAACAACTCAAAAAATTCAAATTCTCTTTTGAATTATATTATTATTGTTTTAAAAGTTTTATTTAATTTAGTTATTTCATTTAGTAAAAGTATAATAAATCTCTTGCTAAACAAAGGCCCAAATAGTGAGAAAAATACTAAGTTGAACCTAAAAAATTTTAATCAAGATAGCTTGTTAATTAATAACTGTCTAAAATGGTTCTATTTTAACTATGAAACTAATAAATTAATAAATGAAAAAATACTATCATTGCTTAATTCAGGAAACTTGAAGCGTTCGGTTAGTCATTTTTATAAATTAGAAATAAAAACTGGTGATTTGTTTTTTTAATTAAAATTAATTTAAGATTAATTCAAAGTATGACGATATATGGTTCAAAAGAGTTGATACACTGCCACCAAAATTCAGCAATATTGAAACTGTTCTAAGCGATAGTGATACTTTGGTAAATAAATAACTGGAATAGAAAAAAAAGTTTAAGTTTTAGAAATTTTTTTTCAGACCATCAATAGTCATGTAGAGTTCAAGAATTTGGAAATTCAAGCTGAGTTAAAAAGAAGCCATCGTCAACTAGATATCATAATTGAAAAAGCAGATGCAGAGGCCTTGATTGTCTTAGGTCAATCAACTAGTTCTTCTTACATTTTGGATTGCACCATAGACCCGAAATCAGAAATTTCAATTCAGTTTAAAAGCGACCCAGTAATTTTAAACAAATAATTTTTGAGATATAATTTAAAAAAAATTTTAAAGAAAATTGAGCAAAGCTTATGTGAATTTTTAAAAGATATTTTGAAAAATTGTGCCAAAAATTTTGTTCTCAGTTTGGAACTTAACTTTCAAAATAAAAAGCTATACGGCACCACAAAAGTACAAAAAAAAAATTTTAATAAAATGAATCTGAATTTTTTAAATTAAGGTGAATCTACAACATTTTTCTCCTCATACAAATATTAGCTCCAAGGCGCATCCAAGTCCTTTGTTAAACAAAAACACAGGATCATCTTCTCCAATAGAAACAAACTCGAAATTGAATACTGAATGCACAAATTTTAATTCTGAACCACAAAATTCAAATCACTTAAGAAGTAGCGTAAATGAGAAGAGACTTTTGGTAAAACTTCTAAAAGCTAACAATTTGACAAGTAAATACAATAGTAGTTTAGAAAAAAAGTTTTAATTGTTTAAAAGATTATGAGGAGCCATATTGTGTTGTCGAGCTTGATTCACCGATGCAAAAACATCTAACTGACGTTCACAAGGACGTTTCTTCAATAAACGAGCAATTTCTTTTTGACATAACACCCAGTTCTGAAGAATTGAGCATCTATGTTTACGATAGAGCCAAAGATTACGGAAGTAATGATTTCTTCCACTTTTAATTTAATATTTTTCAAAATTAATGTGAAATATGTACAGTCCCAGAAATTAACTTGTCACATCATATCATATGATATCATTTGATATAAGATGATATGATCTGATATCAACTAATATAAGTTTAAAAAAATGATATTAAATGATCTCAGATGATATGATGTGACAAGTTAATTTCCGGCACTGTGTGTGATTGTTTTCAAGACTTTTTAAAATTCTAAATAAGTTTCACAAAAAAAGATTAATATATTTATCTTATATCTTATTTTTATTTGGTTGAATTAATAATTGAATTATTTACTAACATAAAATTTTTATTGAATTTAAATCAAAGAAAATAACACAGCTATTTTAGAAAATAATTATCAACTACCATCTAAAAAGCATATAGTGAAAGAAGATAAATGTCAAACGTTATTTTTAAAACATAATTACATTTTTTTAAGTAAAAATAATTTAAATTTTGAATAAATACTGCATTTATTTTAGTTAAAAGTGCAATTCAGTTTAATATAGAAGTCAAAGCTAAAAGTTATAATTAACAACATATTATTTAAAATTGATTAAAAGATATTTCAAAAATTTTGCTTCAACTCAATGAATATTTATTTAGTTAGTTTATAAAATCTAATTATAATACCTTTAAAACTAATCTAAATTGAGTTTTTTCATTTAAATTAAACTCAAATTTTTAGATTTTATGCACGTCCAAGCAGATTCACCATTTTACCTAAGTATGCACATGAGATAAGCTTTGTTTAGAAATAAACTGTATCTATTCTTTAAATTTTATGATATTAAAGTAGGAAAAAATTTAATTTAGGATTGGGAAGTTTTAACAAAAAAAATTATATAATTTAAAAAGTTTCTTTTTTTATTCAGAATTAAACAAAATCTTAAAATATTTATTTTTTCTATTGAAGAAGACTTAATCGGTGAAGCAGTCTTACCAGTAAATGATTTATGCTCCGAAAATAGCGGAAAACGAGTTATTCAACTTCATCGATTCGGATCCCAAAAAACAGGATCCCTCACTGTAGAAGTAAATATTTTACTCCAATTTATGTTATAAATTATTTATAAAACATAATTCTAAGTTCTTATTTATCGAGCCTGTTAATTCAATTGTTGAATTACGCAATCGTAGCAGCATTGCTTCGCGTAATAGTAGATCACCTCACGATCAAAATGAACGATCAAGTGCAGAGCCAGTCATCCCTTTTAACTATAGAGGTAAATTTTGTAAAATTTTAATTATAGAAATTTAATATAACTCAAGATGACATGAAAAATGATCTTAAGCAAACTGACAATGTTTCAATCAATTCACACAAGGAGGCAAAAGCAGACCATTCAATGCATAGTCCGAATAAGACTAAAAATCTAACTGAATATACGGTTTCAAGCAATTATTCACATTCACCATTGCAAGCCCATGAGCATTTAATTCAATCTGTCAATCCTATTCAATCAAATAGCGGTAGAGTAATTAATAGAAGCTACATGCAAATTCAGCCCAATTTAAATTCAAATACTTTACAATCGAATCAATTGGCATCAAGTATATACTCGAACGAATCTGCTAAAGAAGGAAATTCAGATGATCGAAACAGAACTCGTTCAATTAGTCGAAGTGTTCGCAATTTATTCAAGCCAAAATCGAAAAAACGAGATAAATCCTATGATGTGCAAACTGTTAATCAATATGATTTAAACAGTGGTACTAAAGAATTTCTTTTTAATTTAATTTAATTTTAGGTAATTTTTTTCTCAAAAGATGATACGGAAAATTTAAAAAAATCAAAATCAATTGGAGGAAGCTTAAAAAAATTATTTCATATTAAAAAAAGCTCCAAAAAATACGAAGGTTCAGTGCATGAATTGAGAACAGGATCTCCTAATCCAATTAGCATTACAATTTCTAGGTAGAGTTTTATTTCATTATTAAAAATATAAAAATTAAATTAGCTTAAAATACTTTTGTTTCTTAACCTTAACATTTTTCTAAATGTTTTGTTTTAAGACAAGATTTGAGTAATGATGTTGTTTTTTGAAAGCCTTTAATGTTATTGTTGAAATTTTTATTTAAGTTGAAATTAACTAAAATTGAGGTTTATATTTAGTAATAATTTTTTTTATTTTAAAAACCCAAATTCAATCTTTCTAACTATTTTGATTGATTTTAATAATGAGCTCTTACTAACCTGAATGTGTTGATTTTCTAATAATAAAGCTTTGTTTGCTAACATTCTGAAATAAATTTTTTTCTCAGAAAAATTAAATATTATTTTTAAAAATTTATTTTTTTATTTTAAAAGACCAAGTGATACAAATATACAAAATTCGCCAAATACTCGACATTTATTGACTCCAATCGGTTCAGAAAAAAATTATGTAAATCAATCAGCATATCAAGGTACTTATACAGTTAATTCAAATGCTCACAATGAGAATGAAACGGTTAATTTAAATGAGGAGTCTTACGAACGAAAAGAGCCCTTATTATTAAAGAGGTCTCTTAAGTGATACTAATTGATAGAAAAAATATTACTAGTCGATAAACTTTTTTTAATATTTTTAGAATGATTTATATTCATTTTATTTCTAACTTATTTTATCCCTGATGCATCAACGAATTTATTTTTTTTACATATTGTTTTAATTGAACCTTTATTTATATCAATAAAATGTGTTTTTTGATTTTGTTTTAGGATTTTCTTAATCCATTTGAAAAAATATCTGAATAAATTATGCCAAGGGTAGAGCTTTTTCTGGATAAATAGAAACAGACTTTGTCTCTTTCAAGTTTAGACCAATCTCAAAGTAAAATAGTTACAGAACTTGTGTCAGTAGCAATATCCATTCTAAAAACAAAAACTTTCAATTTATAATCCCTTTATTTGGGCTGTAAGAAAGCTCTGGCTTTCGTATCTTTCCTTAACCTTTTTGAAATAAATAATTATACAATAAAATCTGTTTAAAAAAAAAATTAATAAATTTCTTGTTTATGAACAGCTGAGATTTAGAACTAAAACGTATTCGTTTTTATGCGGCAATAAACAATAAATACAAGCTATACAATGTATGCTCATATGAACAGCGAAAAGACGAAATAAATAAAATTTAAGAAAAAAAGAACCTGAAAGTCTTTTTCCATTTTTCAGTTCAAAAATTAGATGAAAATATTCTTGCTAAATTCAAACGGGACTCCCCAGTAGTGTTATCAACTGATAACATAATTTTTTAAAAATTATTGACCAACCGATAATGTTATCTGAATAATAACATTTTTAGTTATCAATACATTTTGTTATCAAAAATTTATATTATTTAATATTTAAAAACTATCAATTAACTAATTTTGTTATCATTTAAATAAAAATGTTATCAATAAAATTTTTAAGTTCGGGAGGTCACCCAGATTCAGCTATGCTATACCTTTTGGTATTGTTTGGTCCTTTTATATAGTCTTTTTATTGAATGTTGTTCACCTTTTGGTCAAATCAATTTTTCATTTATATCAAAACATTAAATTATTAAGACACATGATGTTATAATAGGAATAATTGGTGCATAGGAGATGGGTACTCATCTCCTTTGTAAGTACCTTTTTGAGCCAAGGCTCCGATCTGACACAGAAGTGGCTGCATCGAGTTGATCATCTAAGCCGTAATTATCAAAATCCCCAGTCGAAACTGGTCTGGTCCACTTATTTTAAACACCAATAATACAAACATACAAGTAGTTTTGTCGAAAAATCCTTTGAAATATTATTTTAAAACTTTAAAAATTGAAAAACATCAAAGACATTCTTAAAATTTTTTTTTAGTAATCGAAGTGTCTATTGACACATAATTTTAGAATAAAATAATTAATTGGTATCTTTAAAATTTAAAATTCTAATTTTAGAATCCTTTTTAAATAAATTTCAAATTTTTTATTTTATTTATCCTTTACACTGGAAAATCCGGCTGATTAATAACAAACATTTAAAGAAAAATAAATAAAATCAATTTAAAAATAAAAAAATTTAGTCTAATAATTAAGTTATCTAACTGAATTTTGATTAACGTTAAAATCGAATTATAAAGAGAAAAAAGGATCATAAATATTAGATATTGTGAACAGTAGTAAATAAATGAGATACTATCTACTAAGACAAAAATTGAAATCACTCATTCAAATTTATAGAGTGGATATTAAATGCGATCAGCAGTTCTTACAAAGAGAAAATACAAGAGAAAATTTAAATAATTATGACACAAAATTGGAATTTTGAAGTTTAAATGTTTAAAAAAAATTAAATTTAATTTGATCGATACATTTTATATTAAGTCTATTTTGAATTTTTTTCAAAACGGTTGAAAGTGAATATAATCCCACATTGCCCGACTGACCAAGTCACAGAAAAAACAAATAATTATGTTTAAAGATAGATTCTAATGCTAGATAAAGATATTTTTGAAATAATAAAAAAATTAAAATTTAGTAATAGAATAGGATATCATTGAAATGGATTATCAAATGAGATCACCCAGTCTAAAACAAAAAACTAAACCAATACAAATATTATTATAAAAATACTTTTACTATTACTAAAAAAGTAGGGAATCTAGTATTTATAGGAGAAGGAATATCTTTACACACATAATCTCTAATGAACCAAATAAAAATAAATTAAAAAATATGAGGAATTTTTCACTTGACTAATTTTAGCAGAAAAAGATAAACATTTGTTTTATAAAATTGGGGTCAAAATATTAAAGAAACTGATAAGAAAAAAATATTTAGAAAAAATAAAAATAAAAATTTGGTTTAGGATATTTTTAAATTTTTTCAATGACTTATTTATATTGAAATATAACGAAATATTGTAAAATATAAATAATAACTATAGAAATAATTATATTTTTATTTAATTTGTGTTGTTATGAATAAAATTTAAAATTTTTTAATAAAAGTTTAATACATGTATTATAATTTAAATTTCTATGAATAAATTATTAATGATCCAGTAAATTTTAATATTATTATCATTTAAATAAATTTTATTTTAACAAATGGTACCTAATTCAAAATATTCAAAATTTTTTGTTAAAATTTTTTCAATTAGTTTATAATTTTTATAATGAATTTCATTTTTGATAGCATGGCAGCATTACATCTTCACAAAAAAGTCATTTTGTCATTGTTTGGATCATTGTTTTTATTGATATTTTTTATGATGTACTTTCAAACAAACCGAAATTCAAAATTTGACACGATACATGAGCAAAAAAATTTGAACAATAATATCAGACACATTAGCAATATTAATAGTGAATTATATGCTTTATCTAAGGTAATTGAATTGATTTTTTATATTTTTTCAATTATTACGACGACCAAAGGATTGGTTCTCAGAAAATTGTTTATCAAAATTTGTCAAAGATGATATGAAATTTGAATTTATTGAAGATTATATAAGTAGCTTTAAAAATTCCAACAATAAGAATTGCAAGTAAAATAAAAATTGCTTTTTTTTTATTCTTTTTTAATGAATTTTTGGAATAAAGCGCAGTCTTTTCAATTTTTGATTCATTATTCGAGCTTGATATAAGCTATGGTGAAATTCGTTTGGATGATAAATTTCTGGAAAAAGTCAAAGTTTGGCTAAACAATAATCCGGACTATGTTAAACAAGCCTACAAACAAGTAAATTTTATTTTTTCTAAATTATTTTCTGAATTTTTAAAAAAATAAAGTTGACAGTTATTTTGAATTATTTCAAAAATATAAAAAAATTTGAAAGTTTTGTACAAATAAAAAATGTTAAAGAATAATTACTAAAATGCATGTTAAAGAAATCCTAAATTTTAATTTTAAAAGAAAATCATAAAAATATATAGTAAATTTCACAGCGATGAAATGATTTATAATCCCTTACGAGGAAAAAGACCGCAGGCAAAACAAATTATATCAGAAAAAAATCAGTAAGCTTCTAAAGCCATTAAATAACAATGTATATAATTAAACGCTTTATTTCCGTAGCACGCTGAAAGTTATTGAAGATAGTAAAACAGGTTGTGATTTTTGTGAGCAAAATTACAAAATGTAAAAAAAAAATTAAAAATTAATTAAAATAAATTATCTGTATCTCTTTAGAAATACTGCAAACGAAATATTTGATCGTTTGGAATCTCGATTATCTTATTCAGCTGCTAATACGTTCAAATATGATAAATGGCATTCTTTGATAGTCAGTAGAAATCATGATCCCCTTAATTTAAAAGAAGAAGAAATCACTGATATGTATAATATGGGCTTAGAATGGTTTAAAAAAGTCAATAGTATTGATCCAAGTGCAATATATCCCGAATTAATTTGGGATGCCATGCCGAAATCAGGAGCAAGTCAAATACATACACATTTACAAGTTAGCATGGATGATAAGAATTACTATGGTGTTTTGAGAAGATGGTTAGATGCAAGTGAAAAATATTTTAGCGAATTCAAACGCGATTTTTTAGATGATTTCATTTTAATTCACAAAGCGCTAGGATTAGCATATGAGTTGAACAATTGTTATGTTATTTTTAATTTAGTAAGTAATGAATAAAACTTAACTCAGTAATAGTATGTTTAAAATTTAAGATTCCACTAAAAGACAACGAAGTATTAATTGTTGGGGACAATAACCCAAAATCTTTTGCCACTATTAACAAGCTAACATTCCAAGTTATTAGAAGTAAAAAAAATAGTTTTTTTTTTTCTAAAAATTATTTTCACTCATCAGCAGACTTGACAATTAATTTTTTTAGTTTTTGTTGATATTTTGGAACAGTATAGTTTTAGCACAGGAATGCATTTTCCAATATTTGGTGGTAAAAAAATTGTATTGATATAAATTGTTTTATTAAACTCTCTTTTTTTAAAGAATCAAATAAAGATTATAATCCAAGAAAATTAGAAAAAATTTTTAGCAAAATTTTATTCAGATCTCCAGTAGCAAATCTCAGGTCAGACTTTAATGGTTTAGATCTTTTTACAGTAAGTTTTTTTTATAAAATTTTTGATTCTTTTATAAATTAAAATTAATTTTTAAGAGTTCTGTAATTGGCATTGATAGATATGTTTTAGCAAACAGAGTTTTCAAAGAACTTGAAAAATTTCAAAAAATATAAGCAACAAATTATTTGTTTTATTTATATTCAATATTTTTTATAAAAACATTTTCAATAAATTAAAAATTTATAGAAAAAATTTTCAATTGTTCAATGTTAAATTCCAACAAAGGAAAAAAAATAAGGATTGTACATTTAGTTGCTATCAATTATGATATCTTGCCAGGACCAAGCTCAATAAGTATGAGATAAATCTCTGGATCTAAACTTTATTTAATCTTAGATTCCTTCGACATTCGTTAGCTTTACTGAATGTTTAGCCAAAAAGAATAATGAAAAATTAAAGATTTTCTTTCCTACATTAAACTTGTCATAAATATCTATCTAAGAAAATATAATATATCTATCTCTAAAAAAAAAAAACAGTAAGATTGATGCCTATATAAGAATTCAGGCTAAAAATAAATTAAAAAATTACATGATAAAATTTGTAAGCTTTTTTTGAATTAAAAATAAACTATTTAATTGAATTAATGTTATTAAAATTTTTCAAAATTTATTTCTTCTGTTGGCAAGTTGTGAACCATTTTTACTCTAATTTGATCCGATTTTTTTAAAGGCTTCCAATTATCAAAATCTGGCTTGAATAAATTTAGAACAGGCTAAAAAAATAAGATTTTTTAAGATGAAATAAGAGAGAAAAAAGAAAAGATCCTACTTCTTTAGTTATAAATAAGTTTCTAATGATCAACCAAACGGCCCAAATTAGAGTACCAGACAAGGTAGAAAACGACATTAATTGACCAAGTATATGTGCCCAGCGAGGATAAACATAAGAGCCAGTTTCTAGTGGTTTTGTGTTCATAAAAGTCAATACAGTCAAAGCCTAAAAAATTAAATTTTAACAATTTTAATTTTAACAATTTCTAAATTTGAAAAATTTACAATCAAATAGACTGGACAAATGAAAAACCAAGTGACAAACCATGTATAAAATAGCTTGCTATTTGTAATTTTTTCACCAATCATTAGTGATAAATCTTTTTTGAAATTATTTAAACCTTTAAAACTTTTAGATATTTGAACAAGATTATAAAATTTTTATGCAAATTACCATAAAACCAAGATATTGAAATTGCTTCTAGAGCTCCTATCAAAAAAACAGCCCAATTTCCAGCATAATAATCAACAAACTCTAAATTTATATTTTAAAAAAAAAAAGCATTCAATTTTTAATTACCAATCCAGTAAGTTCCAGATTGAAGAGAAAAATTTATACTAGCAATAAATTGAACAAGACATATGACTGTGATCGCCGAAATTTTATATAATTTCCTAGATCTCAAAGTCGGAAACAAATCCAATATGCTTGTTATGGTTATTTCAACACTTGTCATCTAAATAAATTAAAGTGAATCGTTCATTATTTCACTTACCATTGTATCCAGTCCCAAAAGAAGCATCATGAAAAAAAATAAAATTGCCCATAAAGGTGCAGGTGGAATTGTTGTTACTAATAGAATTATATAGTCTTAGATTTTCTTATTTAATAAAATTTACCGGCATAAGGATAAACGATAAATGCAAGGCCTTGTCCTTTAGAGAAATAATGAAAAATCGATTATATTTGTTTTATTTACCTTGTTGTACTACTTGATTTACAGGCTGACCAGTAACATAAGATAAATAGCCCATATAACTGAATATAATAAAACCAGCAAAGACGGAGGTTAAACAATTGCTAATTGAAACAACAATTGCATCTCTCATTATATTGTTTTGAAATTTATTATAAGATGCTAGAGATGTAAGACCTCCATAAGCAATACTTTAACAATACAAAATTTTATAAATTAAATTCATACCTAATAAGAGTTGTTTTAATTTTAACAAAGAAAATTTGGTTCTAATTTTCTGGTGATTTACTTTAAAAAAAAAATTAAATTTTATTTGTATTTTTCCCTTAACATTAGCTAATACTAACATTAAGTGCATATTATATGCTAGTGAATAAATTTTTCTATTTACATATAAGTAAGCAAAAAGTAAGGGAAGCTTTATTTTCAATTTTAGACTTTTATAGAGATCTAATTTTAATTTACCTTAGCGAAAAAAATATTTGAGCTAAAAGAAAGTTCTAAATACAAAAATTCTACGATTTTAGAATAAATTTTACATGCTGCATCAGTCCATACATTTATATCGTATAATTTTGAAAAATCAGGTTTAATGTAAAACTCTATGCCCAAAGAAGCACCTGGTAAAATCCATCCTCTTATTCCGAGAATAAGTAAAACAACATATGGAAATAAAGCTGTAAAATAAACAATTTTTCCAGACACCTTAAATAAAATAAAAAATTTGTAACTTTTAATTTTAATTTTAATACTCCAATTCCTTTAACGACCGTACACCATGAAATGATCCAAGCTGCAAGCAAAGCAACCAAAATTTGCCATACGATAATTCCAGATTCTTCAATCCCTTTGCTTTTCTTCAATATCTGATTGCTTTTTAATAAAATAAGAAATTATAGATTTATTAATTTAATTAAAATACTTCCAATAGTCTTGCGATGGAAATGTTGGATTCCACCATCCGATAAAATCAAGATCACTCTGATTAGTACTACAATTTGCTTTTTGTCCAGTCAAAGTTGAAATATTAAAGCATTTTCCATTATCACATTTCAAAGTGCTATTAAAATCATCGCAAATTTCAAAGCGGAAATTCTGTTGACTATAATCATCAACACAATCTTTTGGAGCAATTTTTTTTAATATTTAATTTTTACTATTAAAAATTTTACTTGGACTTGACCATAAAGGGTTACAATCTTTCCAAGGAAGATTTGATCTGAAAGAAATTACTAGATAATAAAGAGAATAGGCAATTATCATGTTGTAATAAAGATTGGCATAAAAATTAACAATGTTCATTGATAACCCGATTCCCCTGAAGATTGGAACCATTTTCCAGCTAGTCAAAGGACCTAGAAAATAAAGATAATTTATACAATTAGAAATTTAAAATAAAATTTATTTACCATTCGATGTAAATTGACCTTTATGATAGAAAAATTTATAATATTTAAAAAAAATTATTAATAATCTAACCAACTCCTAGTTCCAAAAAAACCAATGGTATTCCAACTAAAAACATGAATATGAAATACGGTATAAAAAAAACGCCACCTCCATTTCGATAACATAGATATGGAAATCTGTATAGCTTATGAAATTTTTATCGAATAGAATTAAAAATTTTACCTCCAAACATTTCCCAAACCAACTGATATTTAAAAACAGTTAAAAATATCACAATAGGTATTAAAGAATACCTGCATATCCTAAAGCAGAAAGAACAAAATCAAATTTTCCGGTCCATGTCTCTCTTTTTTCATTAATGTCTTGATTTTCTTCGTCATTTTGATTTTTTAGACTATCAGAACTCATTTTAAATTTGATTTTAAAATTTAAGAACTAAAAATTTTTATTAAATTTTATATAAGGTTACAAAGTGATTGTTAAAATCCAGAAATTTACCTTATATTTATTTTTTGTTAATAATTTAAAGATCATTTAAATTTTATATTTGCTCTATCTTAGTTTTAGTTTAAATTGAAAATTATTTTTGTTTTTTAAATTATCAAAATAAATACCTAAAAACTTATTTTGAAGTGATTCAACAAATAAATTAAATAAAGATAGTTAATGAATTTTACTTAAATTTTTGAAAAAAGCTTTTTTAATATGTTTTTTTCATTTAGTATTTATTATTTTACAAATCAAATCATTTACTTGAATAAAAGTCAGAGTTTCTTTAAATAAGAGTTTTAAAAATCTGAACTTGAGACAGATATTTCTAGTCATTTTTTTATTTTAATTAATTATTTTTAAAGCATTCATTGTTGTAGTTCTAAAAAGCAGAGTGTAATTATTTAAATTTTTGAATGAAAAAATTTATTAGTTAAAACTAGCTGGAATCAATATTAAAGTGTGACAGCATTGCAGAGACTATCTAACTTGTTTTTTTTTTTTAGGAACAGAAAATTCAGGTTTTATGAAAAATCTATGAAAATTTAGGGAAATATACTTTAAATTAAAAAAAAACAAATATTTTTTATAAACCTTTAGTTTAAAAATAATAATCACTTGATTTAAATTTCAAAATTTTTTTAGATTTAGATTAAAATGATTTATTTTTTAACAATTTTTGCTTTATGAATAATCATAAGCATTTTAGTTAACATAAAGTATGAAGAGCTACTTCAAAACAGCTAAAGGGGAGATTGAATAGACGGGTTCAAGATTTCAAATCTAAACTTTACTGAGCAAATGACCTCTTACATTGATGAGTATCTTTAAGTATAAATAAACTACACATCAAATTATCAAAAACTTACATAGTTATATAAAAAGGAAAATACTTGATAGGTTAAAAGGTTTTTATAAAAGAGTCAGCTCATCAAGATTTTTAAGAAAAAACTCAGAAATCATTTTTGAGACTACTATTCATATGGTTCCATGTACTTTAACATTTTATAAGAGGCATTTTGACCATTAAAATTTTGTCAAGAAATCTGAAGATTCCATTTTAAATTTAACGAGATAATATTTTTTTCGATACCTAAAGTAAGATCAAGTCATATATAGTTAATTGAGGGAAAAGTTTCCATAAATTAGCAAAAATTTGATCAAAAAATTTCACTTAATAAATTTTTTTCAAAATTTAACTAGAGTCAAAAAAAATTTACAGTAAAACTTGATTCAAATTTTTTACAAAATGAAAAAAAAAACTTAAAAATCATTCATCTTTTAAAATATTTAAGGCATGAACGACTGCATCATGAACGGTCAAATAAAAAATCTTATTGTCATAATAACCAGCACCTTTTTTAGGTGTTGAGCCAGCTTTTTCCATAGTTTTAAATCTGTCAATAAACGCATCTTACAAAAAAAAGTATATATAAGTTAAAAATTTAATTAAAAAAAAAACCATTGCAATCAGCTAAAAAAACATTAACACCTATTTCTCTGAAATCGGAAATCATCTTAAAAATATTCCTATTAAAAGATGGAATTTTTGTCAAAAGTTAAAATTTACTTGTTTAATAACTTTGACTCCGACTGAATCAATAAAAGGCATTGGTGAACATTCGATGACAAGAAATTTAAAAGAGGGAGACTCTGTCTCAGTTCCTTCTATACTAACTTGAATGTCATTTTGGTTATTAAAATGGAGATCGCCTATTTGTATAGAAACATTTTGAACTTTAGGAATTTTTTGATCAAATTCTTCTAAACCAGGAATGTTTTCAACATTTTTTTTGTCAAAATTGTATTTTCTTCCCAAACAATTCTTAAAAACTTGAGGAATTAGCTATAAAACAAAAAAAAATTGATTAAAAAAAAAGAAAAAACAAATGAATAAATATAACTTTATCAAATTTAGATGGTTGATCTTTTTCTA